>PVJS01027232.1:0-26397 GCA_004027185.1 Glis glis | reverse complement strand
CCGCAAAAAAAAAAAAAAAAAAGAAACAGAAAAATATTAAGTAAATAAACTTCCACATTTAAGAATCTATTTTTTCCTATGCACCATTTTTAAAAATTTCTTTGAAGTTAAAGAAAAAAGCTCCTAAGATTTTTACATTGGGGGCATTAATGCTAACTTTTGATTTTAGAGGGAACTTTCAAGTCCTTGAGCAAACTGATCTTACTAATTTCTTAGAAATTCTAATAACGGGTCATTGCGTATTTTGCCATGGGACATCTCTCGGCATATCGATGATCAGACTGATTTATCAAAGAGCAAAGAACACCATAGAAAGAAAAATAATTCCTACTCATTTCTAATATTTTCACCCTGTACTTTCCAACGAATTGGATTCTTATACAAATGTCTACAATTCAGGATATAATGTAAGTCATTTTACCAGGAAGCTAATGTGATATCCAAGAAGCCAAATAATTCCATCCCTCAAAATACCAAGAGATTCAATAAAATATGTAACTCCACCTCCACCATACAAAAGCCTCTCTTCACCTCTATTCCTCTACAAGATGAAGATACACAGCTAAAATGGGGCAAAAGTACCCTTAAAATACCAAAATGTCAAAAGTTACTCTTTTCCTATTCAACAGAGGACTCAGGAACTATTAAATTTACTCTTTCTGGAGCTCTGCTATTCCTACAAAATAAAAAGACAATTTTCATCAGGTGAATCGAGTCTTTGTGGTTTAAAACTTTTACTCGTGGCAGGGGAAAGTCTTAAATAGCAGCATGACAGAGAGGATTACTCAAGAGAACATTTTCCCCTTGAAAAATGTGTGAACTTTACTAAATGAAAGAAGTCCCTGGAAAATGAAAAGAAGCTATTTACTATCTGATTCAACTCTTTAAAAAAAAAAAAGAAAGAATTTTTAGACTTTGAAAGGAAAGAGTTTCTTTAACTCAAGACTTTACATGCTGATCATCATCTTATTCTGCAATTTTCTCTCGCTCTGTTTGGTATACAGACACAAAACTGTCAAAAATTTGACAAAATGATAAGGTAATTAACTTCTTGAACTTTCTTCTTGAAAGTCAAAATATCATCATATGTGAGCTATTTGTAAACATTTTTCTGAAATTGTGATTAAAAATGGGATGGTATTATTGAATACTTAAGACAGAGATTTGGGAAGAAACCAAAGAAACTCATAATATCTTTTCCTCAAAAAAATCTATCTATCATCTATCTATCTACCTACCTACATACCTACCTACCTACCTACCTATCTATCATACTTGCGATAAAACCAAGGGGATTTTACCTCTGAACCCCTAGCCCTTCTAGTTTTTTATTTTGAAACAGAGTATCACTAAGTTGCTGAGGGTCTCACTAAGTTGTTGAACCTGCAATCCTTCTATCTCAGCCTCCCAAGTACTGAGACTACAGGTGTGTGCCACCATGCCTGGCAAAAGACTTCTTAATAACAAAAGTTCTTGGCCAACTTTAGATCTAATCTATAAATCACAAAATATAATTATTTTATTTTTAAATTACTCTTATATTTTAATATTATTAGTACACCAACTTACAACCATTTAGAGTTACTGAATACCAAATAATAAATGAAGTTGAAGATGAAACACGTACCACAGGATTTTCAAAAATCTGCCAGAGGTCATTGTTATAATGGGAAGTATTGTAATTAGCAGTTGATAACAGTCGTCCAAATTCATGTCTATTAGAAATGTACATAAATACACCCTACATGCCAAAAAAATAGTAGTATTAATCTTAGAGGAAAGTTCAAAAAATAAATTCAACCATAGGAAGAATATATAAGATATATTAATTTCAAAATTTTTAATTTCACTCATGGAGCATGCATCTTTATTTTTCATATAAAACTTGCATGATTTAAAAGAAAAGAAATGCAATTTTTAAATATGAATTCAGACACCACACGAAACTAACAGCACTGACAAATGCAAAACAAGAAGAATGGATTGTTTTGTCCCTTTCTCAATGATCCTAGATGGAGACATTGGGGGAAAAAAAATCCTGTTTGAAAGCAAAAATATTTCTGAGACACCAAAGAACAATGAATAAGAACTTCTTTTGGCTTTCCTTTTCCTTTCAAAGAAGACAACGTTTTTAAACAAGAATTCAAAGTGTCAGCTTATTTCATCAGTGTAGTTCATTCTTTTATTATCCTAATGTTTAAAGATTGAAGACAGGAATTAGTCATGCATTATAAAGGCAGCTAAAAAGAAAAAAAGTCTCCTTGCCATAAATCAAATAAATAGAGCAAACACAACTGAAGCAAGGATTTTTTGGTACCTGTTTTAATGGTAAAAGGGTTAGTGATCAATGATATAAATGAAGAAGAGTTCCCATACCTCAACTCTTTAATCAAGATATACTTCATACCTTCCCCACCTCTCCTCCCTCCCCCGCAAAAGCAAAAATTGTAGCAAAGTAAGTTTCTCACCTGTCAACTATAACATGAAAATCAGTGCCAAGACCCAAGAGTTGACTAAGAATGCCCCCCAAAACCACACAAAGTGCACGCGTGCACACACACACACACACACACACACACACACACACATCATTGACCCATGAATACCAACATTTTACCAAGTTTAATGCAAAGAAGGTACTTAAAGAAACTTCTTTGCTAGGCAATAAACCACAGTGCATATTAATTACACAAACAAAAAAAAATGAATAAAAATAAATAAGTAAAAAATAACACCTTTGGGGGGCTGAGCATTTGGAATGTTTCCGGAGTAGGGGAGTCTTTTTCCCTTTGTAAAGTCTAAAATGAAGAGAAGCATTGGGTAAGTTGACCTGCGCACCCGCTCTCAGGTTACTCTCTGCTAGATAAAAACAGCAGCTCTTGGTGAAAAGCCGACATTCTGAAATGTCCTTCGTAGACAACATGCAGGACAAGCAAAGCTCATAGCGCACACAAAGACACATCTCCAGCCCTTACAGCACTTTCTTTCTTTTTTTTTTTTTCTGTTGGTCAAACATATATCCAAGCTCATTCCTTAGCAAAACCTCATTAGACACATAATCAAGACAAAGGAAAAAATGAGTAAGAGGCCATTCCGGGATGCGCTGTTGAGTGAAATTAGCCAAACGTGAGCACAAAATATAGTCACAGGGCCTGCAGATATTCAATAATAACAATGCACATAGATTTGTAGGAAAAACAAACACATTCAAACAAAACATGCTTTGTTAAACTAAGAAAAAAAATACTTGCCAACTTTTCTGATTTTTCCTAAAACCACAGTTGCTTATATGAATTTGGAAATAAACTAATTCGATCAGGTCTAGAACAGGCAATCATAAAAAAATGATTTAAAACTTCTTACACATTTTCAGAAGCAAACTATTTTCTACTGTGCTTCAAGTTTTATTCTGAAGGCACATATGTAGAAATAGTTTTATATTGAAAGTATATTTGTAGAACAGCACTGGATCACTAGTTTTCCACGTAGATTAAATATTCCACATATCTCAAAATTTTTCCTAGTTAGTGGTAAAAAAGTTGCCTTTTAAAAAATGCAAGGTCAATAAAGATATAATTTATACCTAGTTAGAGAAAATATGGGCACTGATTTCAGAAGAAAAGTATGTTTTTCTTAAATGTATAATGATTATTTCATCCAGACTATAATTAATTTTATTGGTTTGAGTGAAAATTATAGAATTTCAAATGGAAATAAAGATGTATTCTTAAAAGAGGAAAGATGATTTTTTTTTTGTACTGGGGTTTGAACCCAGGGGCATTCCACCTCTGAGCTACAACCCCAGTCCTACTTTATTTTTCATTTTGAAACAGGGTTTCAATAAATTGCTGAGGCTGGCCTCAAACCTGCAATCCTCCTTTGTCAGCCTCCCAAGTACTGGGATTACAGGTGCACACCACCCCGCCCAGCAGGCAAAGCTGATTTTTAACAATTTCACCTTTATTACTGAAATCTTACGATGTTACTTATGAGTCAACCTAATCTAACATTTTTCAAACCGTTTCTACAAAAAATGTTCACAAATTATTCTCCAAAACTACTCGTTTTTCAATATGAAACCAAAAAAATTGGCTAGCACTTACAAAGTAGAAAGAAAAAGGAAATCAAGACACGACACACCAACTGGTGAAGCAAGCCATCTTATAAAAACAGTGAAGCAGCCGCCACCGCGGAGCTTACCATTTCTCTAGCGTTTCGGCAAAGAGCCATATCGGGATCCAATTTATCACGGACAAAATAGTTCCTTTCATTCATCTCTGAACGGAGTGTTTTTCCTTTAATTAAGTACACGTTAGCCATGTATGGGACATTCCATATTCCTCTGAAAGTAAAAAAAGAGATTCCAAAAATACCACAAATACAAAAAATAATAATAAGGTTTATTTTTATATTTTTAAAATAAATGCTTTGTGTGTGTACATTTGTATATACAAACTTTTGAATCAACACACAAAACACATTCGATGATATTTGGCTTACATGAGATTAGTTGGTATACATACGTTTTTTATGAGATTTAAGAGACAAATCATTGTCTCTCTAGATAAAGTTAAATTTCAGTTGGGTTGGGTGCCTATCTGGTTGGCGTTTTTCATTGTTATGACACAGTTGTTGCAGTCAGATCACAGTATTAGATTTTACAGAATATTTTTTTCTGTTTAAGATTAAAGATAGCTGGGCGTGGTGGCGCACGCTTGTAATCCCAGTACTTGGGAGGCAGAGACCGGAAGATCCGGGTTCGTGGCTAGCCTCAGCTACTTAGTGAGGTCCTCCGCAACTTTGTGAGACTCGGTTTCAAAATAAAGTATAAAAAATAGGGCCAGGGGTGTAGCTCAGAGGTAGAATGCCCCTGGGTTCAATCCCCGGTACCAAAAAAAAAAAAAAAAAAAAAAAAGATTAAAGATAGCTGGGAGTGGTGGCGCACGCTTGTCATCCCAGTACTTGGGAGGCTGAGATAGGAGGATCGCAGGTTGACGGCCAGCCTCCTATCTTACTTAGTGAGGCCCTCCGCAACTTAGTGAGACCCTGTTTCCAAATAAAGAATAAAAAATAGGACTGGGGGTGTAGCTCAGAGGTAGAATGTCCCTGGGTTCAATCCCCAGTACCAAAAAAAAAGATTAAAAAAAAGATTAATAAATTTCATAGCAGATATATTAAACATGCAATCAACGGTGTGCCAGAGCCGGCTCTCACTGGCTCCCTGGAGCTGACTGTTAGTACCGAGTCCACATACTGTGACTTCACATTGGAAACTGGATATCAAACAGAAGTATTTATACCACAGAAATTGGAAAACACTGTAAATCTGAGCATTGCCCCATTCCCAAGAGCCAGCTATTACTAGCACATGCCGGGAAAGAGCCTAAAACTTCCCTAAGTTCTATTCTCTTGAAATTCATAAAGCTGTCTCAAATCTTCTGCAGAAAAAAGGAAGATGTGAAGACATCTAGCTGGACGTACATTACTGGCTGGGAGACTCATTTATCCTTTATTCTTTCCCATACCTACCTCTGCACTCGGAATATGAGTCATTTCTTAAGAATGGAATTAAGAATAGTTTTGCCTAAAGGAGTGCGTCTGCTGCTTTTAGAGACGAGAAAGGGGAAAATCTTGCTCAAGGATATGTAGTTGGACATGAAAAGTAATAGGATATCATTTTGTCCTACTAGATCAGCCTCAAAGAAAAGGACCTTAAGAAGTACACAATGTGTCAGCTGAATTCAGAAATTAATCACTGGTGGAGTGTGGAGTGTTTCAATTTGAAGGGGGAAAAATGCACGCACACATGGTAAGATTTCACTCCTTCTTATGTTTCTAGACATGAAGTAGATTCTTCTATGAACTGGATCAAAAGCTTCTACCCTATTCTTTCCTTTACACTTCAGACAACAATGACAGGATTTGAGACAGAAAATCACCAGTGCCTAAAGCAAAAATAGTCACATACCACCATAAACCATGAACATGAATCCTCTATTCTATATTTGTGATCCTTCATTACCACAGTACCCGCAGATCATATCAGACATCTGGTCTATATAAATCATCTTAGAGTCAATAAAAGTACTTTGAAACAACAAAATATTATATTATTAGTGTTTTCTCAGTTTTCATGCTTTTTAATTACAGCTAAGAAAAGCCTTTATTCTACTTACACCATCTGAAGGTAAAGTTCCTATACTAATTAATATTTCCCCAAACAAAGCATCTTTTCACACTCCACTATTAAAAACATGATTTTTTTCTAAATTCACAGGCGCATCTTTTTAGTTACGAACACATTTCCCCCTTTTGATTGAGTTGAAATGTTTGAGAACTGAGACAAAGCACTTAAGGACTGAGTCCCTCTGGCCACTACCTAGATGAAGAATCCCCCCAATTACTAGAGCAAAACTATTTCGATTGTGACTAATTTTTGGCTTAAAAAAAATCAACCACTGTCTCTGAACTAAATATCCTTCATGCACACATTCTGTCGCATGCAGTTTCTTTCTAATATCTAGAAATGGAAAACCAGCTACTGGTGAAGAAACCTATCTTTAAAGCAGAAGATAAACTACTTCACAATAAAAAAAAAGTCATGCAATTGGGACTATTACAAAGTTTTTTCCATTAAACATACAGAAAAAAAGGTCAAAAAATTTCAGGTATATCAACATGATTATATCTTTAGATTATGGTAGTCACAATAAAAGGTTAAATCAAGTAACTTACACTCTGTTCCCTTGAACAATATCCACATAGTCCTCAGATCGAGCATAGTACCCATCAGGACTCAGTGCTCCCCAGAAGTTGGACCACAGCTTTCCATGACGAGTTACAAGAGGAGCAATGATCTTTCTAAAGAGAGATAAGTAAACATCATTTACAAAAAAATCACCAAAAAGTCATGTGTTTGGGCTTAGTATGATGAAAAACACAATAAAGTTCATTTAACCTCCCTGTGGCTCATCTAAAAACTAAAATAAAAAAGAGAAATTTCTTCCCAACATCTTTTCTTAAATGAGCATGCTGCTAATTTTCAATTACACTTCATAAAAAGATGAGCCAAAAGGAAAAAGTCATTGAAAAATTTTCATACAAAAACAAGAATTCACATTTCTTTCTTTTTTTCTGACACTGGGGATTGAACCCAGGGGTATTCTACCTCTGAGCTACACCCCCAGCCCTATTTTTTATTCTTTATTTTGAAACAGGGTCTCACTAAGTTGCGGAGGGCCTCACTAAGTAGCTAAGGCTGGCTGCAAACCCGGATCCTCCAGTCTCAGCCTCCCAAGTACTGGAATTACAAGCGTGCGCCACCACACTCGGCTCACATTTATTTTTTGTTAACTCTGTGCACAAGCACTGTTTCTTATATATGCTTTTGTTGGTGCTCACATTTATTTTTTGTTAACTCTGTGCACAAGCACTGTTTCTTATATATGCTTTTGTTGGTGCACTGTAATTATACATCATAGTAAGGTTCAAAGTCATACAAAGAAAAGCAGGTACACAGGTCTTGGTGTGTTTCCCTGAAAATTTTAATAAAAAATATAAAAATTATTATTTTTTTGCCGAACTGGGGATAGAACCCAGGGGAATTCTACCTCCGAGACACACCCCCAGCACTATTTTTTATTCTTTATTTTGAAACAGGGTCTCACTAAGTTGCAGAGGGTCTCACTCAGTAGCTGAGTCTGGCCGCGAACCTGGATCCTCCGGTCTCAGCCTCCCAAGTACTGGAATTTACAAGCGTGCGACACCATGCCTGGCTTAAAAGTAATTTTTAAAAGTGCCTTACATCCAAGAGAGTGAAACTCCCTTACTTATGTAGTTATATTAATTCAAGTATTTTAGAGATTATACTAAATGAAATCAAATATTTTCCTTCTTACTGGGCACACAGAAAAAAGCCTCTGGTGCATTAAAGTATCCAATAAACATTCGTTGAATAAAAAAAGATTAAGATGGGCTGAGACATTTGTAAACAGGCCAGTTTTCCTAAAATTAAGTCCCAAATTACTTTAAGGTATGTTTCAATTTTTTTAATGACTTTTAAAAATAGGCTGTGGTTACAATAAGTTAGTTCTGGCAATGCCAAACATTTTTCTGATCCTTTATTTCAGAAAACAAAATATAGTTAGAAACTCTTTGACAAAACTCATGTTGAATTGTGATGATGTTGAGGGGTGAGACTTTAAAGAAGTAATTAGGTCATGGAGGCACCACCCTCATGAGTGAATTAAGAACCCTTATTTTGGGTGTAGGTTAGTTATAAAAGGGGGACTTTGGTCATTTTATGAAGTATTGAGAAGGCCACATGATAGAGTCCTGGATCTTAGACTTCACAGCCTCCAGGACTGTGAGCTAAATAAACTTGCATTGTTTATAACTCACCCAGTCTGTGGTATTTTGTTACAGCATTAAAAAAAAAGGATTAAAACACCCATAGTGTTCTGTTTCACTATCTACCAGGAAAGCAGTCCCTTCGAGATAAGCACAGTTACACTTTTAAAACACGCCAGATTTTCCCCTAGGGAAACCTAATTTGCAATGTCAACATTTTTCCACAAGAGAAAACAAAAATCTGAGTTTCCTCTAGAATTACTTTTCAAATGGGGCGGTGCCAGACAATTTTGAAGAAAAGCTCACATAACTCCTCCAATAAAAAGTACAGGGACCAACCAGTCTCCACACAAAACCTACTTTACCCTACCCCAAGCCTGTGAAGATCAGCTGGGAGCTTTCTCTTCCATACACAAAAATAAATATCTGTCACTGGGCATGGTGAAACAGGCCCGTAATCCCAGCTACTCGGGAGGCTGAGGCAGGAGGATTGCAAGAGCAAAGCCAGCAAAGGGCTGAGGATGTAGCTCAGCGGTAGAATACTTATCCAGCATGTGCAAGGCCCTTGGATTTAATCCCCAATATCACAAAAACAAATAAATAATAAATACATGTGTAAAATGGAAATTTCGGTTTATTTTTCCCAGTTCCTATTAAATAAGCAAAATATTAACCATGAACACATTTTTTGTTGTTGTGTTTAGGAAATTCCTACTATTGGGAATAATAGCACAGATTAGACTCTACATATATATTAATGTAGGGAATGAAAATTCACTGTCAATAGCCGACAAGATCAAATAGAAAAAAAATATCGTGTAATTTATAAACTCAGCTGCTTCTTAAAAAGGGGATAGACCAAGTCCATGTGCTGTAAGCCTCAGCGTTTTTGAGAATGGATATATAAGGACAGCAGCTGGGAACGAAGGTTTTTATTACATGATTGAAGAGTATATTGTGGAACAAGGCAGTAAGTGGCAGAGATACAGGGAAGAGAGGAAGAAGAGGACAGATCTCATCCCCTGTCCCTCTGACCTTCTGTGCCTGGATCTCACAGCATTCTGGAATATGTACATTTCTTATGGAAACTGCATGCTTGGATATAGAAGCAAGAGCCATGGGTACCATAGGAACCTAATCCTCTGATAACTAGCAGGAATCCCTGGAATTGTAAACATAGCTGTTTGCCTGACTCTTCAAGAGACAAGGATTCAAGATGGGATAGAGTTCCTCATGAAGGAAGTTTTATTTGTCAGAAGGTTTAAAACATTAAGGAAAATATAAGTTAAATACACGGTAGGAATTCATTAAATAGCTTATGTCCATCAACGGATGAATGGATTACAAAATTATGGGATATATAGACAATGGAATTCTACTCAGCCACAAAGAAGAAAAAATTATGTCATTCGCAGGGAAATGGATGGAACTGGAGAATATTATGCTAAGTGAGATTAGTCAGTCACAAAAAGTGAAAGGTTGGATGTTCTCCCTTATATGTGGAAACTAGGGAGAAATTAGGACAGAGGAAGGACTCCAGACAAAGGAGGAGAAACCTTAGTGGAGTGAAGGAGGGGACCTAACTGAGGGAGATGGGGGTGGGAGGGAGACTTGAAGAGGGAAACACGTCAATGGACATGATGCACATACACAGACTTATCAAAGCCAACCACTGTGCTGAGCACGGGAAGGTGGGGAGGGAGAGAGAGTGGGGTGGGAACTGGGGGAGGGCTCAATGAATGTTGTGTGCATGTCTGCTTCTATCTCTATCACCCTGATCTGCATCAAGATGTATGATTACAATGCACCAATAAAAGAAAAAAAAAGGATAATAGCTATTAAGTACCTACTAAAGTATCATAAAAATCTAAGTAGTATTAAAAGCATATGCATATTTCAAAATGAGAAGAAATTGACAATGTAAATTTATGAAAATATTACTTAACGCCACTAGGTTTTAAGGGTTAAAAACTTACTCTATCCTGTATCTCTAGGGCATCCTACCTACTTGCTTTTCCTTGCCAAATGATCAACAGCTAATTCCAACATCTTGGAAAATTGCTCACAATTTATAGAGAGTTAACTTGGATAGGCAAGTGTCTACGGATAGGTACACAGTGGGGCTGCAGATACAAATTGCCAATGAGAGGCCTTGGGTTTTGAAGTAGGAACTACATTTTCAAATTGACAAGATTCTAGTGACATACCCCTTATATCTGGAGTGGGTTACTATATCATCATAGATTTGCCACATACTGTCCTTAGCAAAATAAAAAAAAAAGTCATTCTAACATTTCATCTGTTAAGCATTCTATTTATCATGAAAAATAATTGTTAGTACATATAAATATACTTGACACAATACTTGACACTTAATAATCACTCATTAAATATGACCTGGTAGTAGTAGTAATAATAATATTAGTAGTAGTAGCAAATGAAGATTAATATCATTGTAAGTGGACATACACGGTGTTTTTTCCTATTTCAGTTCATTCAATGGAAAGAGGTAGTGCTCAGTGATAATTAGCTCAATAATAAACAAAACCACAAATGTGGCTGCACACCTCTGAAATTTCTTTCAGATTCTAAGAACAACAACTCTCTGTGCAATAATTTTAGGTGAGAAGTTTTTCAAAATTCTGCTTAGAAAATATCTAGAGGGAATAAAACAGTTCTAAATTTCACGTGTTATTAGATACAAGTAAAATGTTTTCTTGTTATCCAGAATTTCACCTAGCTTTAAATAGAAAAACATGTCAAAGTATCTAACGAACCACATTTTCAATTGTTAACTAATATAAAAATACTTCTAGCCATCTTAAAGCTGTTGCCTATATGATTCCTTTAAATGGAAAGTAATTGATTAGAATTGGAGGTTTATAAGGTGTAGAAAGTATTCATGTGACTTACTTCAATTTACTAAACACAGATAAGTACAGTGTGTTCACAGAGATGTGGAAAATTATCATTTTGTTAATAAATGGATAGCAAGTGTTAGTACCTGTTTTGTTCAATCAAAATTTTTAAAGTCTTTGGATTTGTCAAAACAACATCTGCGTCCACACTGAAGTAATAATCACACTTTTCATCCTGGCGGCAAAAATCCCTGACGTTAAAAAAGAAAACGAAATGAGAATTAGATAAATCCACAGGTCCTGGTTGAAAAATATTAGCATAAAACTTACATGTACAATAAGGTTTCTCTAACACATCTTCCAATCAAAATTCCATTATAAAATGGTCAACTTATTAACACAGATATTCACAAGGGAGATCAACACTAAAATTTTAGGCCAGGCAAAATATATATTAGCCACTAAAATTTTTAAGGCATAAAACATCCAGTATGAATGAGTTTATGATTTGACATCTCTGAAAGTGGAAAATAATTTACCCCAATATATTTATTCTTGTGGGGAGGGGAGTACTGGGGACTGAAACTAGGGGTGTTATACCACTGAGCTACACCCCCAGCCCTATTTTATTTTTTTATCTTGAAACAGGGTCTTGCTAAGTCACTGCGCACTGGCCTCAAACCTGTGATCCTCCTGTCTCAGCCTCCTGAGTACTGAGACTACAGGCATGTGCCACCATATCCGACTCTTCTTTTTTTTTCTTTTCTCCCAAATCAACATAGTTTTTGGATACACAAGCACACACACCTGTGACATGAAATCTTGTATCTCCAACAACTCAGTTTTAAGTGAATCTTGAGACTGAAGTGTATGCCTAGGTATTAAGGCTTTTTAAACTTGATTTGCATGGAATTCTTTCTGCTTATCAGGGGGCCCTGACTCTGGGGTCTGCTCTTGCTGCTAGTCAGCAGTGTTATTGGCAGGAAGATCCAGGACGGAGCCACTCATGATGGCCTGTGAACTCTGCCACTCCATGGCTTCTGCATGTGGGGTTATCCCTGTCCTAGTTTTGAGTTCTGCTCCCCCAATTCTGGTCCCACTTATCATTTTCTGCTCCTGGCATTGTGTATCTCCACCCTATATTTCTTTTCTAAGCAACTGCCACACAGGACGTCAGGCAGGAAAACTTGTTACAACTGTGCAAAAATTAGAGAAAATAAATTCTGAATGTGGACCTAAGGCATTCTCCAATGAACAACTATGGAACCGTTAGTAAGAGCGTCGCTTTGGTTTCTGAGAGTCCTCCTTTCCTGACACTGGACCCTAGGCAGAATGCATTGCTCTGCCCCTGAGCATCCTCAGCACAAGGCCCAAGGGTCAGTAGTAGACAAGAATATCTCCTGATGAGAGGGCACCATGTCTTCTCTTTATTACCAGTAGCGCTTAAATACTGCCGGGCATGTTCAATTCATATTCACTGAATAAATGGCTGTTTTTGCTATTGCCAGAGTTTTATGAGTAGTCTATCTGAAGTACTGAAGGGGCTAAACAAAGGACTGAAAGTACCTCTACTGAGGATTACAGTATTATCTAGAATAGCAGGTAACTAGAAAGTAGGGAGACCCCTTTGGCCCCACAGTCTACAACACATGGTTTTATCACCCACAACCTTCAGACAGTAATCTTAAACGAAGTCACTGCTGTAGTAGTCATATTATTCATTTATCTGGGTTTTTACAATCTTGATCTGAAGTTCGGTTCAGAGCTTGATTAAATTTGTTGATTCCCTGCCATTCAAGAGAACTGTCAACAGCTACCATGATCTTTTCCATGCAAACATATATAAACACACGCACACACACACACACACACACACACACACACACGTGCATAGTTTGAGACACCCATTTAGTACATTATATTGGGGATTTTTTTTCTCTTAAAGTTTCTTCAATAGAATAATTTAACTTAAATGGACTAGGACATACATTCCCATATTTCTAGCTTCAGCTTGACTTAGGTTTTCTTCTGGTCCAACCATTTTTATAGTGCTGATTTCATGCTTAGCTTTATCAAAAAATGTCTTGATGTCCTTTTCATGATAAACTTCCTGTAACACATTTTAAAAATCAGAAATTAGGGAGAAAATAAGACAACAAGATGACTGCAGTAGCTAGAGAGTGCTTGACATTCAAAGTTGTGAATTCCATAATTCATGCATCATTCAATTAGACAAATTAATAACCATGCTAAATACTTTACATTTAAATATCACCTAAATATTACATGAAGAATCTGAAATATAGACACATCAATATTCTTAAAAAAGAAGACACTTTATAAAATTTTAATATCTACTTCTATACAGGTCTTTGTATAAATATTCAAATCCTTCACAGTTACTGCATGAGTACTTAAATCCTGGGTAATAAAAAAAATGTTTTTAACTCAAGAGGAAAATATGGCTTGGAGCCTGAAAATCTTAGGCATGTGTTTTAAAATATTCAGAAAAAAATGTCTTAAATGTAATAAATTTATCTGAGTTGTAAATAATCACGTTTTATAAAATAAAACGTTACAATATTCTCTGAAGCTGAGAGAACAATTATTTGTCACATAAAATTTTTTTATATTTATAAAAAAGGGGAAAGTTCAACAAAATCTTACTGACAGAAAAATAATAGGAAATCATCAACATAAAAGTTATCTACTGTGATTCAAATGTGCTAAAATTCAGATAAGATCATCTAAATCACTAGACCATTTTAGAGCTTTTTATGCATAAGTCTAAATTTTCTGAAAACGAAGATTTTCACAGCTTGTTAAAATCACTTATCACATAAAAGCTGTTCAGTTCATCTTAAGTAAAAGAAGAAAAGATTAAAAATGTCTGCCATTGAGGGATTTAAGGCCCCACGAGAGCAGGGTAAATATAAATAAGTGACACTACACAAAAATAGAGCACCTTCATGTAAGAGCATATATTTTACAAATCAAATATTCACTATATCAACTCTTTTAATTGCAATTAAACTTGCATTCTGAAAAAATTAAGATAATATTCTGGAAAAAGTAAATGATGAGTTGTACATTAGGAAAAAAGAACAATAGTAAGCAAAATGTATTAAGACAAAAGAGAGAAAATGGCACACAATTTTTAACAGGAAAGAGATAATTACACGGGGAAATTTTGACAAGAAGGTCTTTAAGTTTAGATTTTATGTGGGAGGTGTTTGGGAGGCTCTGAATATTTTCGAAGCAAATGACAGTATCAAAATCCTTGGGAGAAAGAGCATGTCATTGTGAGACAAAGCAAAGCTGTAGTGTCTCTAAAAGCTGTTCCCAGTCCTAATACTATGGTATTATCCCAAGCACAAACAAGTTAAAGGCCAGTTCAATAAAAGAAAGTGGTAGAATTCACCCAAACACACAAAAATACAAGGCCCTTTAACACAGTCTTTATGATATATTGAGTGGGGCCACATGAAAACGGCTAATAGTCATGTTTGAGTGAAAAAGATTGGCAGTTTCCTATAGCTCAAAAGTCTAAAATCCTTAGGTCTAAGAAGGTAGGGCAGTAATTACTGCCAAAGTTTTCCACTGGATTTAGAACAATACATTTTTCAGACATAAATAAATAGCTCCATGGAAAGATTAAAAATAGTTTTCACATAAAACAGTCATTTCTCAAACACTTACTTTGTTATGAATAAAGAGTTTAAGTGCTTCTTTGGGGTAATCCAGGGTCAACAATAAGTCCAGAAATCGAGGTAAGAAAGGAGTTGGTTGCTCAATAAAAACACCGATTGTTACCTTTGGATAGACCTATGTTTTATACCAAACACAAAAAGAAGTTATCATTAATGTGGTTTTATTTTAAATTCCATTAAAATCTTTTTTGTTTTTTGCGGTAGTGGGGATTGAACCCAGGGGCATTCTACCTCGGAGCTACACCCCCAGCCCTATTTTTTATTCTTTATTTCGAAGCAGGGTCTCACTAAATTGCGGAGGGCCTCACTAAGTAGCTGAGGCTGGCCGTGAACCTGGATCCTCCGGTCTCAGCCTCCCAAGTACTGGGATTACAAGCATGTGCCACCATGCCCAGCATCCATTAAAATCATAATCAGTATCACAGGAAAAAAAAATGCTAGAATCTGAGTTCAACATAATCTGCTTGCCCTACGGCATTTCTCTAACACTGGAAAAAAAACGTTTGTGGACTCTGTCAAAATGGTTTGACACATCTTGGTATTTAAGTTGAAAGTGGAAACTCACTATCATATTCATTCTATGGATGTAATTAGGAACACATCATACTCTTCTAGACAATGCTTCCTTCTTATGGCCCATAAAGAAACTTCTTCAGCTCTGAATGCGATTTTGAAAGCCTCATGTAAGTGCTGCGTGTGCATCTGTCCCTCTCATTCTGAACTAGATGATGATGTGAGAGTACAATGCACCAATAAAAGTATAAAAAATAAATAAATGAGAATGATAATTGTATTTCCCTATTTGTTTACACAGTTTAAAGTTAGACACGTAATTTGTAGCTCAAATAAAACAACCATCGAGGACTTTGGCCTTTATTTCTAACCTCCAATAACTCCTTTTATCTCGTTTTACTGATAGGTTTTACTTCCCTTCATTATCATAATACATATAAGGAAAGCTATTTTTTATCTCGAATATATTTTATTTTGTGTATTAATACACTGTATCTATTTCATGTACTTTCTTAAATCCTCTTTAGGTATGTTTTAGTGTATAGTATTTCTTTCATTGCATGAAAACTTCTCAAATATTCATTATATATGTTAGTCCTTATTATGGAAACACTTAGCAAAAGGAATGAAAGTTCCTGGTTTGAAAAATTTACCACTGGATAGGTAAATAAAAATCAAAATAAACAACCATTTAACAGTATTAATAATAGAATTATATAAAGACTTCTTCATAGTATCTTTCAAAAGCCATGTCTTAAAGACTGAATTTAAGGATTATAGGTTTTTTGTTGGTTTGTTTTTCCCCATGCTGGGGATAAAACCCAAGGCCTCAGGCATGTTAGGCAAGCACTGTACCACTGGACTACACTCTCAGCCCAAAGAATATACACTGTTTTTTAGTACCACATGTAGAGTGTTGAATTGGGTATCTTTTTTCATCTTTTGCACATGGTACCTTATATATCCCTCAATTATCTGTATTATAACTTGATATTTATAATACAGAGAAGTACACTTGCGCACTTTCGTACTTTTTTTGTTTATCAACTCATTAACTCACCCAAACATTTATATTAAATGAAGACACAAATGTAAAAAACTAAAAACAAAATATGTGCCCTGGAGGGGGCCTTGACTGAAGAGAGGAGAGAAGTAAAAAGCGGATCACAGCCCTCCCTTACACACTTGCTTCAAATCTCATAACCTCCTTGGAGGTTATTGATTACTCCAAGTTTACAGGTGAGGAAAATGGGAGTTAGCAGTTAGATAACCCAGAACACACCAATCAGGAGGCAAAGAGCTGGGCTTCTGCACACTACAGCTTCATTATTAATCTACATCCATTCTTATGTAATCATGATGACAATACAATAGTTACATTTATTAAAGGCTAAAATATACACAATATGCACCTTTAAAATATTGTTTTATATATTCCTTATATGTATTCCTCATATGTGTGTGTAAAATTTCATTTAATCCTCCTACCAACCCTATGACCACTACTATTTTTACATATAAAGAAATTTCCTATGTCCTTTATCTGAAATTATGCTACACTTAGGATCTTAACTAACCACATACACAATTTTTTCTGTTTGTTTTTAGTACTTGGGACTGAACCCAGTGGTGTTCTACTTCTGAGTCAGCCCTATTATCTATCTATCTATCTATCTATCTATCTATCTATCTATCATCTATCTATTTAGTTAGTTAGTTTGAAATGAGTTCTTGCTAAACTGCCGGGGCTGGCCAGGAACCTGCAATCTTCCTGTTTCAGCCTCCCGAGCACTGGGATAGCAGGCATGTGATGATGCCTGGAACCACCATCAAAACTTTAATTTATATCCCTATTACATAATAACTACACATAGAAAGCATAGAACTTTTTTCTTGCACTTAGTAACATTCATTATTCAGTTTTCCTTTCTAGCACTATTTAATAGGCTATACGAAAAAATGGCTTAAGAATCAAGTTATTTACTCTTATGTGCAAAAAATTTCTTATATGAATGATTTTCTATCTTTGCACTAGAAAGTTTATATAAAAGTTAACAAAACAAATAAAGAGCATTAGTTCTCCCTCCAGAGGACAACACTACTTTCTGCAAAAGAGATCAAGATGAATTTTTAAACATCTTCAAGATCCAGCTTCATTCAGAAATGTGCTGGCATTCTTTCCAGGTAGGAAACATTCAGTTTGTTATTTGAAAGACTGGCCAGTCTTATTTTCTAGTAAAATCGGGCTTTATTCAGAAGCTCCTACATGTAGACAAGTTGCTCTTTCTTCTCCCTTCAGACAGTGATAAGAAGAGAAACTAAATCAGGACCTCCAGCATATTTGCACAGACCAGAAATTTCCAGAACCATATTCCCAGGAGTTTATATGTGCCTAGTACTTTTACTTGTCTGGCGTTCAGTAGGCAGTCAATAAACCTATGGCAAATGAGAGGGGAAATTGGTCTTAATGACAAAAATCACTCCCTGTAATCCAATTGTTCATACTCTGAATATTCTTCCTAATTACTAGGGAAATTTTGTGAAAGAATAATGTTACTATGGGATGTTCTAAAACTGCTCTGTCGGATGAGAGAACAAAGAAGCGTAAAAATGTTTTATGGCTAAATAATTTACAATTGATTCCTCACCTTCAAAGCGTAAATGATAAACTATGGCTATGATTCTCCGTGCAGTATCTGCAAGTAGCACCATGCTTGGAGTACAGCATGACAATTGGGTCTGGAGCTATATTCCCTAAATTCAAATCCACGCTCTGATGGTTAAAAGTTGTGACCACCCCTGCCCCAGCAGAGTGGGATGGTACATAGCTGTAATCCCAGTACCAGGGAGGCTGAGATAAGAGGATGGTGAGGTTCAGTTTCAGGCCAGTGCATGGTAACTTAGTAAGACACTATTTCAAAATAAAAAAATCAAAGGGACTGGGGGGTGTACCTCAGAGGTAGATTGCCCCTATGCCCCTGGGTTCAATCCCTAATGCCACAAGAAAAACAAACAAACAAACAAAAACAAAAAAAATTGTGTTCCCTTAAGCGAATTACTTACATTTACGTACCTTAGTTTTCTCATCCATAAAACTGAGTGAACAGTATTACCTACTTTAGGAGTTTTATGATATTTATTTATTTATTTATTTATTTATTTATTTATTTTGCAGTAGTGGGGATTGAACCCAGGGGTATTCTACCTCCAAGATATACCCCCAGTCCTATTTTTTATTCTTTATATTGAAACAGGGTCTCACTAAGTTGCAGAGGGCCTCACTAAGTAGCTGAGACTGGTCGTAAACCTGCGATCCTCCTGTCTCAGCCTCCCAATTACTGGGATTACAAGGGTGCGCCACCACGCCCGGCTATTTTATGATATTTCAATGAATTACTTCATAAAGTACTTAGAACAGTGCTTAATCAGATAACCATACACAATATTATTTCTTAAATAATCAAATTTAAAATCAAACACCAATAAAAGTAATCAATAAAAATGTTGAAAAAATGTAACTCAATACTTTCACAAAGAAAACACTGAAATAATATAATACCCAATCACATCAAGCTATTAAATATCAATAACCAAGCCTCTTTTACTGAGTTCACTTACTGGCTGAATTTGCTTTCAACAACAATTCAGAAACATACAAATCTAAGATAGGTGTGGTGGAGCATGACTATAATCCAGTACTTGGGAGGCTGAGACAGGAGAATCGCAGGTTCGAGGACAGCCTCAGCAACACAGCAAGACTTTCAGCAACCTAGTCAGACCCTGTTTCAAAAAAATAAAAAATAAAAAGGGCTGGGGTGTAGCTCAGAAGTAGAATGCTCCTGGCTTCAATACACGGTACCCCCAAAAAAACCACACACACAAATCTAGCAATTTTCTGAATCACAATATTTTGGCATTATAAATTCATTACCTCTTATACAATCAAAACTATAAAATAATTTGTCCTGTTCCCTATAAATCACTGCATTCCACCACAAAGTACTTTTTATTTCTACATTTCACACGTAGTCAATTCCACTTACATCTACTGCAGATAAGTCGATGGTATCAAGTTCGCAAAGAGTGCAGCCCTTATCCTGCGTCCATGTATTAGGTATGTAGTTTCCAAAATAATTCAGGAGAATCTAGTAAAGAAAGAAAAATGGTTTGAACAAAAAAAAAAGCCCCCCCCCACCACGGATGTGCTTTCATTCTATAATCTAACTTCAAAGCATGTTTTCCATGCTAGGTACAATCCTTTGGTAATTCTATTTATCACCTAGAAGTGTGCACTGAATAAAGTTTCCTTCACAGTATGAATCATTAAGCAGAGAAAATATGTCTCTGAATGTCAAAATATGTTCTAAGTCATGCAGGTTATTTTGTATAAGAAATAATACTGAAAAAGACAATTAAAAAAAAAAGTTGCTGGGTGTGGTAGCTCACGCCTGTAATCCCAGTACTTGGGAGGCTGAAACAGGAGGATCGTGGGTTCAAAGCCAGCCTCAGCAACTTAGCAAGACTCTCAGCAACCTAGGGAGACTCTGTTTCCAAATAAAAATAAAATAGGGCTGGGGGCATAGCTCAGAGGTAGACGGCCCCTGGGTTCAATCCTCAGCACCGCCTCCCCCAAAAAATGTGAAACACAGTTTTAAGTGAGCAAATGATAATTATTATCGAAAATTCAGTAATAAGATAAATGTGTTTAAAGCCCCTACACAGAAACCTACAGTAAATGGGGCAGTGGGAACTGGACCTCTTACCAATGCAAAAAGAAATAATGAGTAAGCTTTTTCACCAAACGGCACGAAATTCTTACTGGAAACTATGCTTCTATAAACTAGGCATCTGGGTAGTGTTTTACTAAAATGCTTGCAGATTAAAATCGATCCTAAGACAAATCCTATATACAGTAAGAGTTCAATGCTGCTTCCCCATCCATCCCCTTTCAATCTCTGAAGGGTCTCCTTTGAGCCTTGCCCCCCCCCCTTCAAGCATCTACTGGCATTCATTTTTTTTTTGTGGTACTGGGGATTGAACCCAGGGGCATTCTACCTCCAAGCTACACCCCCAGTCCTACTTTTTGTTCTTTATTTTGAAACAGGATCTCACTAAGTTGCGGAGGTCCTCACTAAGTAGCTGAGGCTGGCGACGAGCCTGGATCCTCCAGTCTCAGCCTCCCTAGTACTGGGATTACAAGCGTGCACCACCACGCCTGGCTACTGGCATTCATTTTATCTGTCAAATCTGTAATTCTGCATCTGGTGCTCAAAAATCCTGAATATCCCTAAAGTTTGAACATTTAGGGGGAAATTCTGATGATACATAAATAATAAATAAAGTTACTATACCTTCTGCAATTTTAATATGTAGTAGTGGTAGGAACATTTGTAGTTTTTTTTTTTTCTACTCATTATAATTTCTCCTCAAGATAGTGAAGCTGTAACATGGCCCTGGCTATATATATATACTACTGTTAAAAAAATCTGAAATCTTCATTATGCTTATATAATCATTAAATTTTCATTTGAAAGGTAATGTAAAATTGGATGAAAAAATCTATGTATTAAATATGGAAGCTAAAAATATACAGAAATGTCAACTCGGTTTTTCTAAAGCCCTAAAAGAGATTCTAGATGAAGCAATTTGTCCGGTGCCATTTTACCAGATCCCTTTCAAATATTTGGGATTGGGTTCAACCATTTCTGTAATACTAAATCTCTTTAAAAAATGCTGCTGAGATAAGTACACTATGAGTTAAAGAGGGGTAATCTTCATACAATAAAGACACCAAAGATACAGCCACAATTCATCTCTACAGAAAAATCAGAAGGCGTAGATAAGGAACTCATTAGTGTTTCTTCTGGATTACAAGATAATTCAGGAAACAGATGACAAGGCAGGAAAGATACAGCCAAGACATTCACTGGTGACATTTCAAGACTCACTGTGGTCATTTTAATGTGCCGCTCTAACAAAAACAGAAATAAAAAGTGTGCTGTTGATTGTCAAGTGACAAACGCAAACACTAATTGAATCACTCATGTTCTACTAAATGTGATGGCTTTAAGGGAAGAAAATAAATTTAT
Source organism: Glis glis (assembly GCA_004027185.1). NCBI lineage: Eukaryota > Metazoa > Chordata > Mammalia > Rodentia > Gliridae > Glis > Glis glis. The sequence goes on along the minus strand of PVJS01027232.1, from coordinate 4,878 downwards.
GGGAAAAATGGCTCCTAATTAAGCAGTATTTTAAAAAGAGATAAAAAGAAGGCAAACACAAAATGCATAGTTTTGTTAAAATATCCCGAGAAACAACTTTTTTTTAAGGAAGGAAAAATCCCCCAAATTATTGGCCCTATTTAAAATCCCCATCACTTATAAAGACTGACACTTTTTCCATCTCAGAAATCTCATAAAAATGTAATATTAATTGTATAGAGTATTGATCAGCTAGAATCCCTATGCGAATATGAAAATGATCCATATTTTTAAGAGATTAGGATATAAAAGGGCATCTGCGCTAGTTTTCCAAATTAAAGCTTGATTTAGTAACTTTTCCACTTTCTGCTACATACTTCAGTTTGTTTCACAGGTGATTAAGATGTTTAGAAACATTCCTTTTGACTGGAAACCCCCCTCTGCTGAGTCTCTCCCCCCACAGGCAGAGGTTATCCTCCACTGCTCCCCATTCACAGCTGTTTTCCTCATAACAGCTGCAGACATTTCTGCTGGCAGTCTGCAAGCGCAGGAAACTGTTTATGTAGTCAGGCTGCTGCGGGCACTCCCCGCTACTAGGTGGTAGTATTTTCCTGATTCTTCTTTCACAATACCAGAATGTTTCCAAGTATGATGTCATTGTCACTGGCGGAGAAAGTTTCCACACAAATTCTTTCCTTTTTTTCTTTCCCTTTCTTTCTTTCTTTCTTTCTTTCTTTCTTTCTTTCTTTCTTTCTTTCTTTCTTTTCTTTCTTTTCTTTCTTTCTTCCCTTCTTTCTTCCCTTTTCTTTCCTTCCTTCCTTCCTTCCCTCTCTCTCTCCCTTTCCCTCCCTCCCTCTTCCCTTCTTTCCTTCCTTCCTCCCTCCTTCCCTCCCTCCCTTGTCCTTCCTTCCTCCCTCCATCCCTCCCTCCCTCCTCCGCTTCCCCTCCCTCCCTCCCTTCCTTTCTTCCTTCCTCCCTCCCTCCCTCCCTCTCTCTTCTCCTTCCCCTCCCTTCCTTCTTTCCTTCCTTCCTTCCTTCCTTCCTTCCTCCCTCCCTCTCCCTCTCCCTCCCTCCCTCCCTCAAATATCATGCTATTACTCAAGGTCACAGTGATCCAAGCACTGTGGTTTTTAATGACTAAAATTAAGGTCACTATCTTTATTACAAATCAAATTAGTTGCAAAAATGACTTGTTTTCATGTGCAAAACAGGTCATTTGATACTCCCCCTTTTAACTTCTTTGTGTATAAAAGTAAAATACTAGTGTTTGTTGGATGCCTTTTTATACAATTTTTTCTCAAGTTTTATATTATACCAAACAGTATTTTAAAATAAAAACTACTTCATTTTATGTTATTTAACAGAATCATTAGAGAATGTATATGGCCCTGAGTTCAATCACAAATACCAAAAAAAAAAAAACTGTATTAAATAAGATATGTCAGGTGGGGCATGGTGGCTCACGGCTATCATCCCAGTACTTGGGAGGCTGAGACAGGAGGATCACAGGTTCAAGGCTAGCCTTGGCAATGTAGCAAGATTCTCAACCACCTAGCAAGACCCCGTTTCAAAACAAGAAAAATAGATAAATAAAAATTAAAAGGCTGGGGCTATCTCTTGGAGGTAGAATGCCCCCAAGTACAACCTCCCATACTACCCCAAAAAAAAGTCATAGAAAAAATATAATGGAATCACCATACAGCTTGAAAACGCCAGAAAAAGTGATCACCGAGACTGAAAATATTCCCGAGAAGACTTAATGTCTTAGTGCACGTGGATCTTTCCAAATGATTGAGGAGCAGTGCTCCTTTTCTGGTGCTAAGTCCTTCAGTCACTTTTTAGCTCTTGACTGTTAGCGTTATCCTGGAAATTCTGAAGGAACTGATAAGCCACACTGAAATCAATGCACATCAGGTTTTACCCACAATAGCTAACTTCTCAGGACCAAGCTCACTCTTTTAAAATATTTAAATCTAGCCCGGCGTGGTGGCACACGCTTGTAATCCCAGTACTTGGGAGGCTGAGACAGGAGGATCACAGGTTCGAGGACAGCCTTAGCTACTTAGTGACGCCCTCCGCAACTTAGTGAGACCCTGTTTCAAAATAAAGAATAAAAAAATAGGTCTGGGGGTGTAGCTTGGAGGTAGAATGACCCTGGGTTCAATGCCCAGTACCACAAAATTAAATAAACAAATGAATAAATAAAATAAAAATAAAACATTTAAATCTGATTAAAATACCATATTGCCATGGAGATATTGATTTGTACTGGCCCTTTCTTAGCTGCCACTGGAAGTATCACAAAGATAAAACAAATTCCATATACAATATTTGCCTAGAGACAATTATAGTGACTCATAGTAATGTCATGCTATTTTTGTCTTGCTGGCAAAAAGTAAAAAAATAAAATATCCGCCTTATCATTCCCAAGAATAATGCTAGTCCATTTGTGATAGTTAATCTAATTTGTCAACTTGACCGGATCATGACACACCCAAGATCATGTGACTTTGGGTGTGTCAATGAGACAATTGGTTAATGAAACAGCAGATTAAACAGAAAGTCCTGCCCTAAATGTAGGCCAGCAGGGTTCTGATAGGTGCAGGACTTAGATAAAAGAAGGAGAAAGCCGTGTAGAGGGGTAGAGGGATGCGCGACTCTTTCCGAAGAAAACGCATCTGCTCTTGTCTAAGATCGTCGGCCTCCAACTTCGCCGTTTCTCTGAAGAGCTTCTTGATCTTCTGCTCTCGTCTGAGATCGTCGGCCTCCAGCCCTTTGAACTGAAACTTCACCATCGTTTCTCTGAAGAGCTCTTAGACCGCTCGACCAGCTACTGGTTCCTCTGACTCTCCACGTGCAGTCGGAACTCAGGACTACATTGTAAGCTGATCTGATAAATCCCTTTTTCCATATACTCATTCTGTGAATTCTGTTAGTCTAGTGAACCTTGACCAATACACCATTAGACTGTTTATAGACTGTAGCATTCAATTAAGATTTGTTGAAAGCCTAACATGTATTACACGTGTGTTGGACCCTGGGGAAATAAAAATGAGTGACAGATACGATTTTGGCCATTCCTAGACTAGAGACCCAGATCAGAGGGACAGGAAAACATTTAATGCCCTGTCTGTCCAATGAGTGGTCTATCCTGTGATGGACAAAGTGTCAAATATTCCCAAAGGAATATTCCCAAAGGAATAATTCCCAAAGCCCACAGGAGACGTGAGGATTAGAGACGAGGCTGACACTCAAAGCATGGGGCTGCAGCAGGCAGGGGCCCAGCAGGTAGGCAGCAGGGGCAGAAGATTCCAGAATGAGTGAAATCCAGGCACAGAAGACTTGCAGACAGAAGGAACAGGGAAGATTTGCAAAGTTGAAAGTAATTCAGGGCAGCAGGCGCTGGGGGAGAAGAAAGAAGGGGGAATAACTGAGTGTCAGGACGTGTGTGGTTTCAGGAGGGGAGAAGTGGACTGGGCAGCAGACTGGTGGTCACTAAAGCAAGAGAAAAATAAAGAGGCTGGTATGACAAATCCAGAAAAGCCTTCTACAGATGACACTGCAACAGGGTTTCCGCTTTAGCAGAAGACTCAAGTTTCAGGAGGCTGGGGGGAGGGGGATCGCTGTTAGCAGGAGGTTGTTAGAGGATGCTAGGGGCTTCATCTAAGGAAAGACAGCAAGAAAAGAGGATAAAAACACCATGCACAAGAGTTAGAACAGGGAGCTCTTGCTGTAGGAGTGGGAAGTGTACTGGGGATTATTATCATTATCATCAGTAGTAGTAGCAGTACTGGGGATTGAACCCAGGGTGTTCTACCTCTGAGCTATACCCCCAGCTCATTGTACTTTTTATTTTGAAACAGGGTCTTGCTACATTGCTGGCCTTGAACCTGAGGGATTCCTTCCGTGTCTATGATGCTCTTCTTCTTTGTCTACTGATTCTCTTACCTTCCCTCTTTAATCTCTCTTTTTTAAATATGCTTTTATTGGTGCATTATAGTCTCGTATCATAATGTAAGTCACACTGACAGTGACATACATGCACAGAACTTGGTGCCCAGCCCCCATAATCTTTCTTTCTTTTTCTTTTTTAAATATGCGTTTTGAAAATTTTACACTGCGTGTGTGTGGGTACGTGTGTGTGCGTGTGTGTGTGTTTTCACAGACGTCTCTCTGAGCCTCTTCCTTTCCTCTTCTACATGCATTCTTGGGTAATTTACTTCATTCCCCGGTCAGCACATCTTCTCTCTTGCTGGTGACTTTCAAATTCTTACTCCCACTCCTATTCTTCTTAAGCTCCAGGTCTGAATACCCAGGTTAAGGCTGGCCTCGAGCCAGTGATACTCCTCTCTCAGCCTCCCAAGTACTGGGATCAGAGGTGGGTGCCAGCATGTGGGGCAAGTTGTCTGCCTATAAGAACTTTGAGAAGGAGAGGAGATCTTCTTTGTTTATCTAAAGCTTTCACCTTCTTTGTTTGGAGTCCCTTCTAAATCTCCTCCTCTCTAGCTTCCACATATTAAGGTGGACATCCGACTTTTCACTCTTTGTGCCTGACTAATCTCACTTAGCATAATGTTCTCTAATTCTTTCCATTTCCCTACAAATGATGTGATTTTGTTCTTCTTTATGGATGCATAAAATTCCATTGTGTACATATCCCATAGTTTTGTAATCCATTCATCTGTTGATGGACACCTTGATGAGGGAGTTGGGAGGGGGGTGGAGGGTAACACACTAAAGCGCATGAGGTATATATCCAAACTTATAAAACTCAAATCACTGTGCAAAGCACTAAAGGGAGGGAACGGGGAGGGAACGGGGTGGGATTTGAGGGAGGGCTAAATGGGCAATGTGTGCATGTATGACTCTTCTAACCTGACACCTATTAAATGTATAATT
>PVJS01027231.1:0-26401 GCA_004027185.1 Glis glis | reverse complement strand
CTCAGCTACTTAGTGAGGCCTCTGCAACTTCGTGAGACCTGGTTTCAAAATAAAGTATAAAAAATAGGGCCGGGGATGTAGCTCGGAGGTAGAAAGCCCCTGGGTTCAATCCCCGGTACCGCAAAAAATAAATAAATAAAACGAGGTCTCACTCAGTTGTTGGGGGTCTCTCTAAATTGCTGGGGGTGGTCTTGAACCTGCGATCCATCCTCCTTTTCCAGCCTCCCAAGTACTGTATTACAGGCGTGCACCACCACGCCTGGCTGATTTACCATCTTTTAACGATCTATAGATCTCCCTCTGGTGTTTACAGTCTGTCACCTCCACTAGAAGGTGGGGCGGAGATTTTTATCTGTTTGGTTCCCTGCTGTACACCTGTAATCTGTGATTGTGTCTGGTGCTATAGTAAGTGTTCAGTAAATAGTGTTGAATGAATGAACAAACCAAAGCCTGGCATGGTGGCCAAGAGCTCAGGCCCTGCAAGCAGACTGCTGGTGTTCAAAGCCGAGCACTGCTACCTATGATGTGACTGGGGGCAACTCGCTTGGCTTCCTTGACCCCCAGTTTGCTCATCTGTGCAATGGGGATAAAAATAGTATCTATCATATGGACTAGTAAATCTCAACGAGCAGCTTGGCATTGTGGTGCATGCCTGTAATCCCAATACTTGGGAGGCTGAGAAAGAAGGACTGTAGGGCTGAGGCCAGCCTCAGCAACTTAGTGAGACCCTCAACAACTTAGCGAGACCCTGTTTCAAAATAAAAAATTAAAAGGGCTGGGGATGTAGCTCGTAGGTAGAATGCTCCTGGTTCAATTCCTGGTACAAAAAAAAAAAAAAAAAAAACAAATTTCAATGAGCTTATGTTATAAAGCTGTTTGCAGAGAGCCTGGCCAAGTCCTATGTGGTATGTGTTGACTGTTACTCTTTTAAAACTTTTTGTGAGTGTGGCACTAGGGATTAAACTCAGGGGCATTCTACCTCCGGGCTACACCCCCAGCTCTATTTTTTAATCTTTATTTGAAACAGGGTCTCACTAAGTTGCAGAGGGCCTCACTAAGTAGCTGAGGCTGGCCACGAACCCGGATCCTCCTGTTTCAGCCTCCCAAGTACTGGGATTACAAGCATGCTCCACCACGCCCAGCTCTTTTAAAACTTTGACCCTATAATTCTATTTCTCTCCACTTTAGATGAAGAAATAGAGATTGTTGTGATTGTGGGCAAAGATTTGCATATAATGCTGTTCCTCACAGTGTCCTTTTAATAGGAAAAAGTTGGGAGGAATCTACATTTCTAAGAAGATGGGATTTGTTAAATAAAATATGGTCCACCCTTTGAAGGAAGACCAGACAGCCATTAAAATTCAAGTTCTCAAAGAATACTTAATGGCACAGGGAAATGTTCAGAGCACAATAGTAACTGAAAAAGGAGGATATAATTCTTAACTTGAGTAGTGAACACCTGGCTTTATATTGCACATATATTCTTTGGTATTAAGTCATAACAATGCAGAAAAAAAGCAGGACACAAAACTCTATGATCCCAATCCAGGTTTACATATTTGTATGCATTCCCATCCCACCTACACGTTCATAGAAAAAAAGACGGGGGTTGGGAAGGTAGCTCAGTGGTAGAGCCCTTGCCTAGCACGCATGAGGCCCTGGGTTCCATCCCCAGTACCCCCCCCCAAAAAAGGATTGGGAAGAAGTGGACCAAAATGTTTAACCGTGGTTTCTTCTAGATGATGAGATATTGAAAGATTTAAACACTCTTTTCAGCCGGGCGTGGTGGTGCACACCTGTAATCCCAGTACTTGGGAGGCTAAGATAGGAGGGTCGCAGGTTCGAGGACAGACTCGGCAAGTAGTGAGACTCTTATCAACCTATGAAGACCCTGTTTCAAAATAAAAAATAAAATCGGAAGCTGGGCTTGGTGGCGCATGCCTGTAATCCCAATACTTGGGAGGCTGAGACAGGAGGATCACAGGTTTGTGGCCAGCCTCAGCTACTTAGGCCCTCCGCAACTTAGTGAGACCCTGTTTCAAAATAAAGGATAAAATAGGGCTGGGGGTGTAGCTCGGAGGTAGAATGCCCCTGGGTTCCATCCCCAGTTCTGCAAAAACAAACAAAAAAATTAAAAAATAAAAATAAAGTCAGGCTGGGGGTATAGATCGGAGGTAGAATGCCCCTGGGTTCAATCCCCAGTACCAAAAACAAAAGGCAAAAAAACATTCTTTTCTGTTCCTTATTATATTTTTCAAGTTTCTTGCAATGAACATGGAAACTGCAATGCTTCTGTAATCAGGAAAACGGGGATTTTTAAGGACTTCAGTCAGCATTTCCCACAGCGGGTTAGTAGGCAAGGAAACCAAGATTCCAGGGACCAGGTAAGTGTGACAACAGTCGGGAGAAAAGAATATAAGCCAGAGCAAGCCAGACATCTAGAAACTTCCTTCACAGAATTTGGAGGCACCAAAGTTGCTCTTGATAACCAGGATTATTCTTACTCAGAAATGGTGACATTCTTGGAAAGTTTGTAGACTGAAATGAATCGCCGAAGAAACGGCACCACGAGAGCTGCCCAGGCCACCGAAGGTCTGAAATCTGTCAGCCGGTAACACTCGTGCTTCTCTGTTATAATAACCCAAGCAAGTCTAAACAGAGAGAGAGAGTCCCAGCAGTGCCGCCTGTAGGGCGGCTCCGAGCCTTTACTGCAGCACCCACAACGGCTCCCACGTGCGGAGGAGGGCCACCCCTGCTGCCACGAAGCTCATGGAGAATGTGGGTGTTAACCGGGAATGTTGGGGTACCGCCTTTCCCAAGAAGGGGCCTCTGTGGACTGCAGGCTTCTCCACACAGGACCTGGAGCATGGGCCGGGGTCTGTCTCTTGGGTCCCCTCTGCATGCTCCTGTGCATCTGGGATGTCCTCTCTCTGCACTGACCCAGCCCAACCCATCCTCGGTGACACCTGAGGCTCCTCCCTCCCTCGAGCTGGGAGGGCCTCCACCAGTCACCAGAGTGGGTTGGGGGTTAGTGGGGTGTGGGGTTGCCAGTGCCACCCTCGCCCCACCACAATTCTCTGGCTGTATTCACATGCTTCTCTGTGTGGGCGATGTGAGCTCCCAGCTGACCTGCAAGGTCCCTGGAGATGAGGCTGGCTCTGGGGACTCGCTCAGGTCTCACCCAGCACCCAGCACCCAGCACAGCCTGAGCACGCTGCAGAGGCTTTATCCAGACACCACGAGCATGACCCTTCCGGTTGCCCTCTGCTCTCCATGACTGTCACCCTCCCTTCCAAGACACCCAGCTCCCCGAACTCCCCAAGATCTGACCCCCAAATCCCTGCTCTCCTCCTCCTCTTTTCTGAAGACCTCCTGTGGGTCCCCTCTTGCAGGAACCCCTGGCTCTCAGTCCAGGCTGACGTCATCCCCTTCTCCGGCATTGCTACTAAGAGCTGTATTTCCTCCCCGTGCACCTGTGCCACGCCCAAAAGCGCGGGGACAACTGTGACAAATGCAGAAGCATCAGCCTGTTCTTCCAGAGCCTCCGGGATGCAGGGAGGACCCAGGCCTCCCAGCCCGCTGACTCACGCAGGGGCTGAATCACCCCCTTTCCTGGGTTTCGGGCTGCCTGTGTCTCCAGCAGGAATTGGGAAGGACAGTCCCGTTTGTTTCCTGCTCCCGTGGGAGCTGTTGTTGTCTGGGAGGCACCGCGGGGGCTGTCCCCTGGAGAGGTGTTTCCTTGGAGAACGCAGATCTGTCTGAGGCATCACTGAGACTCTGCGCACCTGTGCAAGGTGCTCACCTTTGTGAGTACCTTGTGATGCCCGGAAGTCTTGACCCTGGATTCCTCTCTCTCTGTGTGTGTGTGTGTGTGTGTGTGTGTGTGTGTGTGTGTGTGTCTTAGGCACATGTGTCAGATAGCTCAGAATTCCCCCCTTGTGAGCTCTGTGGGCCTCTGGGCCTGGGCCAAAGACAAGGGACCCAGCCAGACTGGGGGCTGCTCATCTTCCTGTGCTCCAGCCCCCAGCCCAGGGGACCCTGCAAAACTCAGACCACCCCTTCCAACACACTCTCATTCCCTGGGCCCAGCTGCCAGCCACCTCCTCTAAGGAACCGGGCAGGAGCCTGAGGGGGCTGCTGGAGGCCCCTCCATGCTGCTGGGCCCCAGACTCCCCGTGGAGGCCCCATAAAGCCCTCCCTGTCCTCCAGGGCCAGGCTGAGCAGCTGGGGAACACCGCGCAGGGACCAGAGGGACCTAGCTTTGACTCACAGCCACAAGCAAATGGAGCGAGGATCCCCTGGCGCCCCGGCTCCCAGCCCCCACCCTCGGGGCCGCTCTTCCCGCAAAATCAATCATCCTGCCACTAGGTTTGCGGGAAGTGGGGGGCGGGCACAGGGCGCTTGCTCCCTGGCAGGGCGGGGGGCCTGCGTGGCTGATGTGGGTAGGCACGGGCCGGCACCTGTTGGAGCGCTCCCAATGGACCCCCTTCCCAGTTGGCCAAACTGGGCCCAGTGGAGAGGGTGGGGTGGCGGGAGTTCCGGGGGCGCTGCCAAGGGTGCGGCAGACAGACGTGGCCTGGGTGCGGAGCAGCCCTGGGGAGGGTGGGCTGGGAGGCGAGGAGGAAAGGGGGGAGCCAGCGTAAGCTGTGTTAAGTGTCTCCGAAGCGGAAGGTTGGACATAGGTCATTTGTTCACGTGTCCAGGAGCCCCGCCAGACCCCGGAGGTGACAGCAAGCCTGCTCGGTCCTTCAGGAGCTGGGGTCTCATGAAATGGGGTTTTGACTGTAGGTATGGGGTGAGACCCATACCTACAGAGTGTAGAGAAAGGGCCCACAGACCTCCTCCCTTGGGAGCCACCACTGCCTGCCATTAGAGAGCCACCCCCTCCCGTTGGTTACATGAAAAAGCCCCCCCCCATGATTGGGGACAGAGGAGCAACTGGCAGGTCTCCTGCATTCTCCACCCCACCAGCGCTGTTAGTAAAGATAACAATTAGCCCAGCCTGGTGGTGTTCACCTGTAATCCCAGTGCTTGGGAGGCTGAGACAGTAGGATCCCAAGTTCGAGGCCAACCTCAGCAATTTAGCAAGACCCTCGTCAACTTAGGGAGACCCTGTTTCAGAATAAAAAATAAAATAGGAATATAGGTCAGAGGTAGACCCCCCCCCAAAAAAAGGAGGAGGAGGAGAAAGAGGAGATGGCGGCGGCAGCTGGGGTGTAACTTGGAGGTTGAATACCCTTGGGTTCAATCCGGAGTACCACAAAAACAAACAATGAATTCATGCCTCACATGGGCTAGGAGCTTCAGTCTATGAGAAATGCCCAGGGGAGGTGGCCTGGGAACCAGCTTTATTATTTTCATCTCCATTTGACGGATGGGGAAACTGAGGCTCAGAGAAATCTTTCTGTTTGAACAAAGGAGTAAATAGCAACCGACTGGGGCAGTTGGAGGTGCGGGGGCGCTGGGCTGTGGTGGGAGGGGCACCATCTCCTGGTGCCATTCTCATGGGAAGAGCACTGGACCGGGAGTCCTGCCGCCTGGTAGACCTGGCTCCTGTCCCGGCTCGCTTTGCCAGGCATGGCTCCTCCCTGGGCCTCTGCTTCCCTCTCTGTAAAATGGAGTTAACAATCCCTGCCCTGCCCCTGGGGGATGTGCGGGGAGCAAACCGGTGTGACTGGATGGAGAAGACTTTGGAAACGGGGTGACTGCCAGAGCGGGCCTGTGTCCGCCTTCCAGCCTCGCATCTCCGTGCCCAGGGGAGACGACCCGGCTGGACCCTGGGTTCTAGAACCTGGCACTTTGTCCAACTGGGAGTTCCAGACTGGGCCAGTCTGGTCCCCACCTGGCTCACAGCGCCCACCAGAAGCCCCCGCCCACCAGTCCCCGGGAAGCGGGTGTGGGGGTGGCGGGCCAGGCTGCCAATGTGCATATTAGCTGGTGTGAACTAATTTGATGGCGCTGATAAAGGCCGGGCTGCCTGGGGCCCCTGAGCCCCACCCAGCCCCCCCCTCCGCCCCCGCTGATAACATCGAGGCTGAGCTGTCCCGGCCGGCTCCCCATTCTCCGGTGATGAAATCCCGGCTCAGTCGGGCTGGCTAGCGCTGCAGTTACCAAATCGCTGTAATTGAGATTAATTTGGGGGCCAATTGGGTCAGCCCTCGCAGGCACCCATTAATTAGTGGGGGAGGCTCGGAGCCCCAACAGCTGGGCCCTGCACCCGGTGGGGCTGGGGCCACGGGAGGGGGGCGCTGAGGGATGCCCAGCTGGCTGTGTATGCCAGGGGAGGGGACGAGCCGGACAGAGCCCCCGCCACCCCACGCCACTCCCGCGGCCCGCCTGGGTGCCCAGCGCTTCCTCCCACGCCCAGGAGGGGAGGGGGCGGCGGGCCTTTGACTCGGGTCCAAAGGCAGCTCCGGGTCTCTAAGGGTTAAAGGGCTCATTACCAGGGTGGGGAGAGAGGGAGGGGTGCTCGTTGGCTCCTTGGACAAACAGCTCTTGCAAAACTTCGAGATGAGTTAAGTGCAAATGAATTTGAAACAGACAATGAGGTTCCCTTTAGAGACACCTGGGCAAAAGAATGAGGGAAAAGCGCCCCGGGGGAGTGCTCGTTTGGAGATTTTTTTTTCCCCTCCCCGAACCCAAAACACGCAGGGAAAAACAAACCCACCCGTCTACACCGGGTGCCAGAGGCGGGCCGGCGCAGCCTGACTCAGGGCTGGGCTGGCGGCGAGCTGGGCGCGCACGTGAGGCCCGGGCACACGCATGGGCGTACAGAGAAGTCACACCGACCGGCGTGCACAGCCCAAGGGCCGGGCACACACGTGCGGAGGTGGCACCGGCCCTGGGAAGAGGCGGCCAGTGGCGTGGGCAGGGTGTGTGTGCAGCCGGAGGGCGGTCGGTGGGGTGAGGGGCGGGGCTTCAGGGGGAGGGGCGAGCCCAGGCCACGCCCCCAGGCCGAGCACCTCCTGGTCACTCGCGTGCTCGGGCCTCTGCTGGCCAGGCGGGTCAGGGGTCCGGGTGGGGCCTGGGGACCCGCCTGCCCCGCCCTGCTCACCCAGCTTGCTCTGGCTAATTGCCCCGGTGTTTTGTTTTTCCTCTGTGTATCTCACCGAGGGCCAGAAGCGCGTTGAGTCACCGGGAACCGGCCCCTGCAGCCGCCCACTCCGGAGCCTGGCCCCGCCCCACCCCGAGGACCCCAGGACCTGGGGGCGGAGGCGGCTGGGGCCACACCCGGGGTGACTTCAGGGCTCCCTGGACCCTCTGGGCCTTCGAGGTGGCCCCGCGGGTGACCAGCACCCCCGCCCCCTGGGCCCAGGCGTGTGACCTCCCTCGGGGTGGGGACGCCCTAATGGAGCAGCCTCCTCACTGCGGTGCATTTGCAATTCATGGCTCCAGCCCAGATTGCATTAGGGCCTCGCTGTCACTAGTGATGAATGTCGCTTGTTTTCCAGAAAAAAACGGGCCCTGGATGCAGAGTGACAGGGCCTCGGGAGGCACCGGGCCCTACCGGGTCTAAGGACCAGAGAATGGCTAGCGTCCTCGGTCGCCTCGGAGGTGACTCCTCGGGGAGCTCTCAGGGGTCCCTGCAGCCCTTCTGGGGGTTCTCTCAACAACCCTTCCGGAGGGACTCTGCAAACTGAGCTCCGCAGGGAGTGAAGGTGGATGAGGGCCTGGGGCTGGGGTAAACTGGAGCGGGGTCCAGGGGCCCAAGGGCCAGGGAGGTTGCTAAGGGGACAGTCTGGGAGGTTGTTAGGTCAATGGAAAGGAAGGAAGAGGCGGCAATGGTGGGGAATGCCTGTAATCCCTGTACTTGGGATTACAGGAGGCTGAGACAGGAGGATCAAAGGTTTGAGGATAGCCTCAGCAAATAATGAGACTGTCATCAACCTAGTGAGACCCTGTTTCCAAATAAATAAATAAAATAGGGCTGGGGGTGTTGCTCAGAAGTAGAATGCCGCTGGGTTCAATCCCCAGTACTATTAAAGGGGGGGATCCCCTGCCTGCTTCAGCACCCCCCATCCTGGCTGCTGGGATGAGGGGTGACGGAGGGTCCAGAGCGGCTGTCTGGCCATGCCTTGCCCAGGCTCTGCCCTCTCTCTCCCTGCAACTCCCTTCCCGTCCCACACGTCTGAGACACTAGCTTTGATGGGGACAGAGGAGTGAGCGCCCTCCCATCCCAGCCCTAACCAGGCCAGGAGGACTAGTGACTGGGGTCTAGGAATTAGCTGCAGGTTACAGCCAGGCCTCCTCCCACGTGTCCCTGCGCCCTCTGCTTCTCAAAGAGCCAGTGTTCCCCAGGTGTCTTGGGACAGAGAAGTCTGGATACGCCTCCTTGGTGACCTGCTCTATCTGAAGAGCTCACGGTGGCTCCCACTTTCCCAAATTTTATTCTGTTTTATCCCTGCTCCTGCCCTGGGAGCCACAGCCTGGCAGAGCAGCAGATAGACAAAACTGATTCCCTCCATGAGAGGCTTGTCAGGCACATTCTTTGGAAAAAGAACATTAGCCCACCTGGGGGCAGCTTTTATCTTGTGTCTTCTTATCTCTGTGCCTTCACACAATTTAGGCAGATGTGAAACAGGTAAAGCCAATCCCTCATCATAGACAGGAGACCACAGCGAGGTTCACAGCAAGAGACAGAGGCTCTGTCCTCGGCTCTGAGCCCTGGTGTTCACTTTTGCATCTGGAGGGCCCAGAATGGTGCCTGGCAGTCCACACCTGTCTGCTCTATGAACGAATGAATGAATATGAATGAATGAATGAATGAATGAATGGGTGATTAAACAGCCTCAGCAGGAGACTGGAACCTGTGGGCTGCTGGAGAGGCTGAGCCCCAGGACCTAGCGCTCAGACCCTTGATGCACCCTCTCCTGATCTCCATGCCTCCCTGGAGCTGGGAACAGGCAACCTGCTGACGCAGCCTATGGGTATCCCTGCTGCAAACCCCCTGGTGGGAGCAAGAATCTAGCTCTCACCCAATCAGAGCCCAGGTTCCATCCCGCTGGCCCCACCAAAAGGACTGGAGCAGTGCAGACCAAAAAGAAAAAAACACCGTCCCATGAGGCGTGGAGGCTGAGCCTGGCTCCTGTGTGCCAGGCACTGTGGGAAGGGGCCACTTCTGCGCCTCTCCTCTCCGTGACAGCCCACCAGGACGGGGGCAGGCTTCCTCCTTCTTCGAAGGTGGGGAAGTAAGGGATGAGAGGTGGGCTGGCCGGGTCCACCTGTGCACCTGGCGGCCTCCTGGTGGTGGAGGTGATGGCCTCCGCAGCCTCCCTTTCTGGGCTCATGAAGCAGCCAGGGACCACCCCTCAGGGCCCCTCCCCAGTTAGAGTGCCTGTCCTGGCGTGTTTGTCGATGTGGACAGCCTCATCTAAAAAGCCAGGTGTCCACTCCTGACAGCTGCCACCCGCCTGTCTGTTCCAGGGTGGCTGCCAGGGCACCCCTCGCTGTGAGGCCAACTTCTGGGTTTCCCCTGGCAACAAGGCCAAAGTCCAACTCTGGGTCCACTCGAGTGACCCTCGGCCTCAGTGCCTGGTGTCCAGGGACCAGACGGATCCCGAGAATCCAGGTGTGCTGAGACCCTGCCCCTTCCCCATACAAGCAGATGTCAGTCTGTCTCCCTGGGATATGAGCAACTGAGCTGGATTCTGGAGCATTCAGGGGCCAAGGTTCGGGGCCAGCATTGTACCCACCCTCCAGCTGCATCTGCCAGACGAAGATTGGAGACGGGCAAAGAGAACACTGGCTCTGGAGTGAGCTGGGTTCCGATCCCTCACTAGCTGTGTGATCTTGGACAAATTGCTTCCCGTCTCTGAGCTTCAGTTGTCTCAGCTATAAATGGGCATGACGATGCCCTCTGTCACATGGTGGGCTGGGGCTCCGTGAGCTGAACGTGAAGCGCCAGGCACCGCCCAGTGCTTGATCCGTGGGGTAGATGACCCCAGTCCATCCTATACACTGGGTGTGCGGCCCGGTGTCCTGAGCCGATGTGCGCCATCCCGCCTGGTCCCTCGTCCCCATCCACCCCTATCATCAACCCAGGCGGCTGTGCCACTTCTCCTGCCATCTGTCAGCACCAGCTGCCGCCTGCCGCCACTAGGGCACCATGCGAGGCCCCAGATGCCCCGGGCCCCAGCCACGCCCACCCTCCCTGCAGACCGCCCCATCTTGCCTTCAGGATCCCAGATGAGGGGGCTCCAGGAGCTCCCCCACACCAGGGGCACCCCTGTATCCTCACCCCAGGGCCTTCTGCACCCCTGTGGCTCCTCACAAAGCTTAGGGTCCAGGGATCAGGCGGGAAGCCCCTTCTCCGGCCGCCCCTCCGCAGGGACCCTACCACATCCTGCCACAGCCCTGCATCTATTTCATCAGGCTGAGGATTGCTTTTTAAATAAATCTAAAAAACTCCACTTCCTCCTTGGCAAGTTCATTTTAAGTCATTTTATCTCTTTCCCCCCTATATTTTTCCCAAATAATGTGATTAAGTGACTCAGCTCCGGCTGCCTCTGGCAGGCCTGGCCTCTAATTCAGTTTGAGGACGGCCACCTTTGACCCCACTCCACTCTGGCTAAGAGGATACTTAAGCCGTATCCCTCCACTTCCTACGGAGGGAGGCAGGGGGGGTGGGGGGGCCAGGGGGGCGGGGGGGGGAAGCGAAACAAACTTTCACATAAAATTATGGCATATGGATAATTGAGAAGTTTAAAAACATGAATCTAATTGTACAGTCCCCAGAGAAACCCGTATCGAGCCACCCTATAAGAGGCCTGGAATCTCCCGATGATGATTTATTGCTAAATCCTAGTATTTTTCAATACATTATAGTTTTTAAATTGTGTTTAAATTGAGTGTAGAGGAGCAGAGGCCATTAGGAGATGCAGAAATGATGATTATATTTAAATATTCATGCACGCAGTACCTTATTATTGAATCTGAACACTAACAAAATCAATATTAAGTGCGGTTTGACATGAATTTATTTATGAATTTCGACTTTCTAAGTACTGTATTTTTTCACTCAAAAATTGTGAGTATAATGTAGTAATGATATCAAAACATAGTGTCAGGGAGCATTAGCTGGGGAGGTTATAAACCTCTGGATTAGGGGGCCCCAGATTGCCCTCAAAAGTGCTTAGTATACAAAACCCAACTCTTTTTTTTTTTTTTCCTCCCAGTTTCTGAATTGTGCAAATCCACATACACTCCGGAGCGGGCGGGCGGGAGGTGGGGGAGGAAGCCAGGCTTAGCTGGAGTGGCAGGCGGGGCCGCGGGCGCTCCGCTCTGGGAGGCTGGGTGCGGGGAATCCGGGGTCCTCGGCCAGGTCCTCCCCAGCTTCGTGCCCAGAAGCAGCCTCTCTGGCCAGGGGATCCCGGAGGATCTGGGGCTCAGACTCCCCAGAGGGGACGAGTATGGGGTGGGGAGAGTCCTTAGGGTGCCTTTACTTCCTACACTCTGGATTCTGGGGACCGGGTAGAAGATGCAGGCGAGCAGGGCAGAAGGAGCTAGAAGCACAGCATTTACCCCAGAGGCCCCAGGCGGCCAGCGGCTGCGTGCCCTGGCAGGAAGCTCGGCCCCCAGACCCTGCTGCTGCTCGGATGAGGAGTGCACCCCGTCACTCTCGCTGGGTCCCCTGGGGTGTGAGGACAGGGTCTTGTCTTTTCTCCACTGTTGCTTCTCCTGTGCATGGCTGGGACCCTTCCCCTGCCTGCTGTCCCTGTGCCGCCCCTGCCCATGAAGCCACCTGCCGCTGGAGGGTCGCTCCGAGACCTGAGGTCTCTTTGCTGGCCGAGGCACGGCGACATCAGCCTGTGGGGGCCTCTGCACACAAGGAGCCACCTTGCCATACGCCCATTCATTTACCCATTTCTACCCAGATCTCGCAGCCCTGTGTAGACAGATGACTGACAGATAGACACACGTGGACACACGCACACAGCCAGCATGAATTGGAGTCAGTAGCCTGCTAGGGTGAGAACCCATTTTTCAGATGGAAAGATAATGTAGTCTTGGCCAATAATGTGGTCTTTGTAAACAGACAACCTACGCTCCCCATAGGGGAAACGACCACAGGGGCCAGTGCCTCACTCAGCCCGCCCCACCAGGACCACAGAGCTGACCCGGACCTTCAGAGGCCCCGCAGACTCCAGACAGAGGCATCACCCCACACCATGCACCCACAAACACCCTACTGCCCGGTGCTCACTGTCCCGGCCCTGGGGCCCCCCAATACCACAACACACCAGCATAGGCCCCGCGCCACAGTCCCCCAGCTCTCACATAAACAGTCATGCAGGCACACACGCTAGTTCACACCCTCAAACACACGCTCAGACCCACGATCATTTATTCATTTATTTATTTACTTATTATTTATATATTGCAGCACAAGGGATTGAACCCAGGGGTGCTCTACCACTGAGCGACACCCCCAGCCCTTTCAATTTTTTATTTTGAAACAGGGTCTCACTAAGTTGCTGAGGCTGCCCTCAAACCTGCAATCCTCCTGTCTTAGCCTCCCAAGTACTGGAATCTTTACAGATTGACCACCGCTCCTGGCTCATCCCATGATCATCTTTACACACACCCACACGCCTCAACACAGGGACACCTGACAATCACACAGGCACCCTCACACATACAGATGCCCCAGCACCCACAGGCATAGCCAGCACACACGTGGACCCTGCACTAAGCACGCAGACACCCTAACACAAATGCAGACACCTCGATTTACATAAGGACACCCTGACATACACACAGACACACCCAACACACACATGGACACCCCACTATATCCAGACACCCCAGTACACACAGGGGACCCCAACATTCACACGGACACCTCAACTTATACAAGGATACCCTGACACACATACAGACACACCTCACTATATGCACAGATAGCCAATGCAGACACAGGCACCCAATATTCACACAGACACCTCAACTTATATAAGGATACCCTGACATACAGACATACCCACAGACACACGGACACTGCACTATACACACAGGTACCCCAACATATACACAGGCAGCCTGGATTACACACGGACACCCCACATACACACAGGCACACCCCCTCACAGAGACATCTCCCCTCCCAACACCCAAAGTCTCGGGCACCCACCCCGCCCGCGGCGGCCGCAGCCCCTCCAGCCAAGGTTGGGCACAACCTGGGGTCGGGGGTCAAACAGCACTTAGAAGGTCGATTCAGAATATTCATCAGCCTTTGGGGGGAAAGCAGCAGCCCACACAGGGGGAGGGGAGGAGAACCACCCCGACCCTAAACTCTTTTCCAGTAAATCGATGTATTTTGCTATAATTTTATTAGGAATATAAAAGGAGCCTTTTCAAAAGTGCTTAGGACGCAGAAAAAAGAGGCGGGCGGTGGAAACATTAGTCTGTCTGTGTTAGCAATCCCATAGTCACATTTTATTGTTACTGTCAGGATGCAAAAGCTGTGCTTAAAACAAAATAATACATAATGTATTACTGAGGCATAAACATCAGCGAGCCGTGCGAGCGGCCGGCGTTTTTATTTTAAAAAGAAGATGCAAAAAAAAAAAAAAAAGATGGAGGGACAGAGGGCGGGGGAGGGGCGGCCTCTGGGGATCAGACAGTGGCGCTGGGCGCAGTGGAGGGAAGGGCTGACCCCGGGGATCATTTCAACCACAGTGCCACCCCCTTACCTGCTCCCCCCGGGAAAGGTCTGTCCCCCCAAATAACCCCAGGCTCCGGGCCCTCCTGCTTCCAGCTTCCCCCTTAGCCTTGAGATTTATAAAGCCCTGGTCCTTCACATCCCAACCTTGACTCTCCAGCATTCCAGGAAGCGGCCGGGGTAAGCTGCTTTTGACCCCATTTTGCAGGTGAAGACACTGAGGCTCAGAGCGTGCTAGTTCTCGATGCTGGGTCACGAAGCTAGTGAGTGGTGTGGCCAGGACTAGAATCCAGGGCAGGGACCACAGCCCAGCCGAGCGCCTCTTCTGCTGTACTAAGCTCCCCAGGGGTCTGAGGGTCTCTGGGCAGGGCCCCTAGGCCCCTGAGGGGGTCTCTCTGCTCCCCTCTTACCCCCTGTAACCCATTCTCAACATCGACAAGTATGATCCTCTGAAAGGCAAATCGTGTTTCTCCTGTGCTAACACCCTTCCAGCATGTTCCATCCCACCCGGGAGACAATCTGCCCTGCAGGGTCCTCTGCAGCCTGGCCCTGCCCTCCGGTGGCCTCCCCTCCCAACCTGTGCCGGTGCTCCACAGACCGACCTTCCGATCCTCCAGCCCATGGAGTGCTCCCACCTTAGGGCCGGGGCTCCTGCTGGTCCCTCAGCCTGGAAGGTCACGTCTGGCCCTTTACAGCAAACACTGTCGCCTCCGAGGGGCCCCCGGGATCGCCCAATCTAAGCAAGACCCTCTTCACTTTTTGCTCATCTCCTTTTTTTTTTTTTTTTTGGCGGAACTGGGGATTGAACCCAGGGGCATTCTAACCCCCAGCCCTATTTTTGATTCTTTATTTTGAAACAGGGTGTCACTAAGTTACTGAGGGCCTCGCTAAGTAGCTGAGGCTGGCCGCGAACCTGTGATCCTCCTGTCTCAGCCTCCCACGTACTGGGATTACAAGCGTGCACCACCACGCCGGGCCCATCTGTTTTTCATTTACTTGCATTGCCTGTTTTCCCCTGAACTAAGGTGAAAGGAAGCAAGGACCTGGCTGGCGAGTGTCCCCGCAGCGTCGCCGGCACCCCTAACGTGCACAGCCCGGGCGTCCCGTGGCAGGATGATGGATGGACAGCACTGATCTTGGCTGGCATCGTGGCACATGGGAGCCCCAGGGACGTCCGGTCCACCTCCTCTTCTTTGGGGGCTCCACCACCCCGCTAGAGCCAGGGCCCCTGCCTGGGCCCGACCCAATGAAGCCTGGGAAGGCGGGGCCTCCCCATTTCAGCACCATCTGGGCCAGCACTTCCTGGAACATCTGGGGCGACTCCTCCCCATCCGGCGCCATCTCCAAGCTTCTCCCAGCTGTTCCCTGGTGCTGGGGGGGCTCCCCCAGGCCCTGGGCCTCCCTCCGTTCTCCCTCCTCCTCTTCCTGGGCCCCCATCAGGCAGCTGCCACACGTCAGAGGAGGGTCTGAGGCTTCTATCCTCCCTCTCCACTCCATCCTCCCGCCCTGTAGACTCCCCTCAGAGCCTCTGGCCAGCCCCGTGGTTCACTCGGGGGGGACACTGGCCCTTAGGGAGAGCTTTCGAGAAGTTAAGCATAGTACTCAAGGTCAAGCCCTGGATTAGCGGTGTGACTTTGAATGTACTGCTTTAACCTCTCTGTGCCTCGGTTTCCTCATCTATAAAATGGGAACAAGAATGGTGTCACCCTTACCAGACTTCGTGAGACTCTCAAGGAAATGTAAGATAATGGATGAGGGGCTGCCGTGCCATTCATGGAAGGGGACATGGGGACAGGAGGCCTGGTCAGAGCTAGGATGGAGGGCACGGGGGCCACCCCCACCCTGAGCCCTGGGGGCAGCCTCCCCGCCGTCTGAGGGCTCTTGGCGCCACCTAGTGGTGGGTGTGGTACTGGAGGCCGGCCTGGGAAGGGTGGGGCGAGGTGGGGGCCGAGACTGGATGGACGGGGCCCAGGTGAGGAGAGGCCAGGAGCAGTGTCCACCGCCTCTCTGGATGCTGCCTGGGCCAGGGTGCACCCAAAAGGTGCCCCACCCAGCCTGGAGACCATCCTGGAAGAACAGAACGGGGAGGGGCCACCAGCCGCTGCCCAGACACCCACCAGTACTCTGCAGAGACGGAGACCCAGAGCGAGCAGAGCTGGGGATGGCACTCAGCCCCCAGGCCCAGCCTGTTACACCCGCCCCGGCTCTGCCTGGGAACGGAGGGGGCTGCGAGACCCTGCTCCTCAGTCCCCGAGCCCCGCCAGTCAGCACGTCTGTGGAGTCCCTGCTAGTGCCTAGAATGGACCAGACACTGGCGTGCGGAGGGAACAAGCTGGCACCCACCCCGTGGGGCTGACATGGCGGGAGGCAGGGGCAGGCAGAAAGGAGGGACATAAAGACAAAGGCCTGGAATTCACAGCAGGTTTAAAAGGCACAGATGGCTCACGTGCCGCGTGTCACCAAGCAGGGTGAGAACAGGATGGGAGGCTATGACGGACACAGCAGCAATGTCACCTGCTGGTTAAGGCCAAGGCTCTGAGCTGCCATGCTCCTGACTCTCGTCCAGCTGTGTGACTTGGGGTGAGCTACTTAACCTTTCTGTGCGTCTCTTTTGCCATTGCTAGAGTGAGGAATAAGAGCTGCTTTCTCCTGGGCTCGTCCCCAGGACTGAACGAGGCTCAGAACTCAGGGATGATCGGTGGCGTTGGTAGTGGCCTCAGCTCTGGGACCCTCTGCTTCACTGAGTAAGGTGGGGGCTGTTTCTGAAGACCCCATCCCATCTCTTGCTCACACTCACATACACACACACGTGCACACACGCACACGCACACAGCAAAGGGCTGTGGACTGTGGACCTGTTGCATATCGGCAGTTTGCCCAGGTGATCTGAGGAGGCAGGGCTGAGCCTGGACAGGTGTGCCCACGGGGTGCTCCTGCCCCCAGCAGACTCCGCACCGTGCCCCAGACTAGCCCCCAGGGCTGGACCTTGCTGGGTGTCACCAAGCTTCAAACAGAGGCAAGCAAAGGCATCGAGGTCACCAGCTGCAACTTCCTCCCCACGCCCCCTTGTTGTCCCTTCCCCATCTGGTGGCCCAGGAGGAGGATCCAGAGAAGAATCCCTGAGCAAATGGAGCCCAAGGAGCCCCCAGTCTCCTCCTCGTCCAACCTGCCCATTGCACAGATGGGGAAACTGAGGCCTGGACCCAGGTCACTCAGAGTCCAGATCACTGGTGTCCAGTGCTCTCCAGGTGGGGTGGAATCTGAGCTGGGAGCGGGAGGGCATCCTCTGACGGGCCCTCCCAATCCCTTCCTGTGTATGTGAGCAGCAGGGCAGGAGGCAAAGGCTTCTGGGAGGAGGAGAGCCTGTTGCCTGATCCAGGAGCTCATGGCTGGGTCAGGAAAGGTGACCAGTTGCTAGAAATCAGTGAGCTGAGCTTTATGGTGGAGGGCCTAAGCCTACCACGGGAGGTCAGGGGAGGCTTCCTGGAGGAGGCAGTGAGGCCTTCCTGGCTCCCAGCCCATCTTCTGAGCTAAGTCTTAAAGGATGAATCAAACTTTTGCCAGAAGCATGAAGGACAGACACTCCAGGGGGAAGGATAGCTCCACCAGAGGTGGGAATGTGGGTCTCACCACAGCATGCTGGGAACTCCTAGAACCTCCATGGAGGGGATGAGGGGGCAGGGCCCAGGTGGGATCTTTCTAGTAACTATGGCCACGTGACACAGCAACCCAAAACTTGGTGGTGTGAACTAGCTGTCTTATCATGCCCACAGACTGTGTGGTCAGGAGTTTGCACAGGGCGCGGTGGGGACTCAAGGCCGGGTGACCTGGTGCCAGGGACTGGAGCCATGTGAGGGCTCCCGCACTCACCCCATGCGTGACCTCCCCACGCGGTCTCTCCCCGACGGTTAGCTCAACTTCCCCTCAGCATGGCGGCTGGGTTCCAGAGGCCAGTGTCCCTTGAAAGACAGCAAGGCAGAAACGCATGGAACTTTATCACTCTAGCCTCAGCAGCCACAGTTTCCCAGGGCGTGGTGGCGCACACTTGTAATCCCAGTACTTGGGAGGCTGAGACAGGAGGATCGCGGGCTTGTGGCCAGCATCAGCTACTTAGTGAGGCCCTCCGCAACTTCGTGAGACTCGGTTTCAAAATAAAAAGGACTGGGGGTGTAGCTCAGAGGAGGAATGGCTCTGGGTTCACTCCCCAGTACCAAAAAAAAAAAAGTCACAGTGCCTCTGTGTCATGCTCCACTGCTAGGGGGCAATCCCAGAGTTCTGCCCAGATGCCTGGGAGGGGACACAGCCCTACTACTGGGGTAGAAGAGCTTGTGGGGTGCGAGGCATCGCTACGGCTCCTTTGGGAGGCACGATGGGCTGTGGAGGTCGTGCACAAATTGGAACACTGGACTAATGGGGCTGACTTCCCCGCAGGTGAGGAGAGAATAGGAACCACAGAACGGAAGGAAAAGACCAGAAAACCTTGGGGGTCACAGTCACCAGCCTAAGGGATAGAAGCTGATTTAGGAATCCCTGGACCCTCTACAAAGGGTGCTGCCCAGTCAGTATATAGTGACGTAGTGAGATCCTGTTTCAAAATTTAAAAAAGAAGGCCGGGCATGGTGGCGCACACTTGTAATCCCAGTATTTGGGAGGCTGAGACCAGAGGATCACAGGTTCACGGCCAGCCTCAGCTACTTAGTGAGGCCCTCGGCAACTTAGTGAGACCCTGTTTCAAAAGAAAATAAAAAATAGGGCTGGGGGTGTAGCTCCAAGGTAGAATGCCCCTGGGTTCAATCCCCAGTACCGCAAATAAATAAATAAATAAAAATTTAAAAAATAAAAATTAAAAAAGAAATAAATAAAAAGGCTGGGGGTGTAGCTCAGAGGTAGAATATCCTTGGGTTCAATCCCCAGTACCAAAGAAAATAAAAAGGGTGCTGCCCAACCCCATCCCTCCCCACACCCAACGGGCTGGGGCCCCCACCACGACTTCCTCTGAGACCTGGGGGTGTCCCCAGCACCCCTTTATTCTGAGCTGAGAGTCCCTGGCTGGTTCTGGCTGCCCTCTGTCTGGTCCAGGGAGGAGCGGCTGCAGGGGCAATGCCCCAGTCCCCCACTCTGGCTCCCATGTCCGGCCTCTGGAGTGGGCCCAGGCTGCCTCCAGCAGGTGACAGGCCTTGGAAAGGGGCCAGCAGAGGGGGAAAGGAAGAGGAGGCTTCCCTCTAGACCCGCCAGGCTGGGCCTCACAGCTCCACTCCACCTGAGGCCGGGACAGGAGTGACTTGTCAGCGGCAGGGTCCTTGCCTTGTCTCTCGGTCCCGCAGGCCCAGATGGCAGTGTGCGACAGCCAGCAGGGTCCCACTCCCTTAACACCATCAGCGCCCACCAGTGGGGTAGTGAATGAGGGGGGTTGGCTTCCAGCCCAGACCCAGCAACTCATTGTTAGTGTCAAGCCTGTGACCCCGGCTCCACCGAGAGGGGTGGGGGTGGCTGGCAGGGCCTGCTTCATCTGTGACCAGCGTGGGGCAGGTACGTGGTTAGTATGTGTGGAATGAATTAATCTTTTAAAGTCCTGTACTCCACTGCATAGCCCTGTGCTCAGCACATAACAGCAATCAATAAGCATTTGTTGTGTGAATGAATGAATGAATGAATGAACGATTTTATTTTGCTCCGGATCCCTCATGCCCAGCAAAATTCCTGGTACCTGGTAGGTGTTCAGGATTTGTTGAATTGAAAAGACAAAGTAAAACCCCTTGTTTGGTCCAAAGGGGACTTTTTTTTTTTATGTGGTTGTACTGAGAATTGAACCCAGGGATGCTCTGCCTCTGAGCTCTACTCCCAGCCCTTTTTATTTATTTATTTTGTGTGTGTGTGTGTGTGTGTGGTACTGGGATTGAACTTGGGGGCATTCTACCTCTGAGCTACACCCCAGCCCTATTTTTTTTCGTGGTACCGGGGACTGAACCCAGGGGCGTTCTACCTCCGCGCTACACCCCCGGCCCTATTTTTTTATACTTTATTTTGAAACCGGGTCTCACGAAGTTGCGGAGGGCCTCACTAGGTAGAGAGAGAGAGAGAGACAGTGAGAGAGAGAGGGGGAGAGAGAGAGAGAGAGAGAGAGAGCTGAGGCTGGCCGCGAACCCGAATCCTCCGGTCTCCGCCTCCCAAAGTACTGGGATTACAAGTGTGCGCCACCACGCCCGGCTCCTATTTTTTATTTTTATTTTGAAACAAGGTCTCAGTAGGTTGATGAGAGTCTCACTACTTGCTGAGGCTGTCCCCAAACCTGCGATCCTCCTGTCTCAGCCTCCCAAGTACAGGTATTAATGTGTACACCAGCGCACCTGGGGACTTGGCTTCTGAGACGGGTGACCGTTTAGACTGACCCACAGAGCACCAGTCTCAGTGGCTCAGAAGGACTTGGGTCTGGGTGCTGTGGCCACGCCCTCCCCATCCCCTCCCAGTGTGGGTGGAGCCTCTCTTCTGGCACTGGGGGGGGGCAGGCAGCATCTCTGGGGGCCCCTCCCCTGCTGGCCAGGCCACCCTTGTTCCTTGTTCCTTGTGGGTGTCGCAGTGGAAAGGCCCCATGCGCAGGACCCCAGTGCCCTCAGCCAGTCGTGGGGGCAAGCGGAGGGGGAGACAAAATTCTTCCTGGCAGTTGAGAGAGTTCGGGCATTCTCAGGAGGGCACATGTAATATTTAAATTGCTTCCCCCCGGCACGCCCGCACGCCTGCCTTGGCTTCCCAGGTGAATTTGTAGGCGCTGAAATGGTCTAATTTCCCACACAAGCCATGTCAAATATAATTTGGGTGCAAAGTTGGTAATTATACGTAACATCAGTCTGATGTTAAAAACACTGAAAAATTTAGCAAGAAGAGACGACTGGAGAGACAGAAGTCTGAGGCCCAGCCAGAAAAAGGCAGGCCCGGGCCCTGCCAAAGCCGAAGTCTTTAATTAATAATAGCATGTTTTCAGGGACTCAAAGGACGCAGGTCCCCAACTGTCTGAAACTCCTTTGTCTACCAATTACCAGTATCTGGGGGGAGAGCCAGCGAGGAGGTGGGGGGGCACCCGGCTCCTGGCTGAGAAGTCCTGAGGTTTGGGCTGGGAACGGAGCCCACCTGTGGGCCAGGGTTCTGCCACCAGGTGACCCCACTTTGCTCCCCTGGCACCAGAGACCCACCCTGAGGAGTCCTGGGCCGGGGGGAGGGCCCCCCTCCACTCTGCAGATGACTTGTGGGGAAGGGGTGAGGCTTGGTTACGGGAGCTCAAATATTCCAGGAACTATGCTCAGGTCCTTCTTGGCTTAGAGGGACTTTTTCTTCTCTTTCCAAACAATTTACTGAACTCCTTCTCTAAGGGCAGGGAGCACATCTCATGTGCTTTCCCTTGAGTCCCTAGCATCTGGCATACAGTAGGTGCTCAATAAATACTTGCTAAATTAATGTCCTGTGCAAAATGAGCTCTCCTTACTCCTCACTGTGACCTGTGGGGGGTGGGGGGGACACATCCCCACCGCCCTGGGGACACCACAGGGGACATTGGAGAGGCTGAGGGCACAGACTCAGAGCCAGGAATAGAATTGCAATTCCACACTTAGGCACAATATGACCTTGGGACTGTTACCAAAACTCTACCTCAGTTTCCTTACCTTTAAAATGGGCATAAGAGTAGATCTACTTCCTAGGATGGCTGTGGATTCGGAGGGGGGACCCCACATACAGCACTCTGACTGGCGCCTGGAGGTAGCGCTCATCTTGCTCAGAGAGATGAAAGAGGTGGGGCTTTGTGGAATTGTGCCTTCAATGGAGATTTCAGTGTGAGGAGGGAAGGGGTGGCCAGCAGGACAAAGGACACTGGGGTTAAGAAATAAGATTTCTAGCCGGGCAATGTGGCACACGCCTGTAATCCCAGTACTTGGGAGGCTTAGACAGGAGGATGGCAGGTTTGAAGCCAGCCTCGGCAATTTAGTGAAACACCCAGAGACTTAGCAAGACCCTGTTTAAAAGGGGGGGGCTAGAGGTGTAGCTCAGAGGTAGAATACCTCTGGGTACAATCCCCAGTACCAAAAACAAAAAGAAAGAAAAGAAACAGATTTCCAAGCAAGGTGCAGTGGCACACCTGTAATCCCAATACTTGAAAGGCTGAGGCAGGAGGATCACAGGTTCAAGGCCAGCCTCAGCAACTTAGCAAGACCCTGTTTCAAAATAGAAAATAGCCAGGCGTGGTGGCGCACGCTTGTAATCCCAGTACTTGGGGGGCTGAGACAGGAGGATCCGGGTTCACAGCCAGCCTCAGCTGCTTAGTGAGGCCCTCCACAACTTCGTGAGACCTGGTTTCAAAATAAAGTATAAAAAATAGGGCCGGGAGTGTAGCTCAGAGGTAGAACGCCCCTGGGTTCAATCCCCAGTACCACAAAAAATAAATAAATAAAAAATAAAAAAGGGCTGGGGATGTAGCTCAATGGTAGAACATCCCTGGGTTCAATCCCAACCACCAAAAAAGGAAAAGAAAGAGTGTGCCACCACGTCCAGCTTAACCCAGGGGCATTCTACCTCCGAGCTCCACCCCCAGGTCTCACTAAGTCGCACAGGCCCTTACTAAGTAGCTGAGGCTGGCCTTGAACCTGCAATCCCCCGTCTCAACCTCCCAAATACTGGGATTACAAGTGTGCGCCACTACATCTGGCTCATGAGGCGCTTATTAAGAGTGGGACACATGAACTGCATGCATGGCAGACCCCATCTTGTCTTCTCAACAATCCTGGGAGGGGGTACTATGGTTATCTCCGTTTTACAAACAAGGAAGCTGTAGGGTTGAAGACACAGGAAGTGGAATGAAATCCAGGCTCAGCCCACACGAGCAAGTGCCCTGACCTGTGAAAAGACCGCCTCCATCCAACGCTGTCCTTATCCTGCACCCCGCCCCAGCAGAGCCCTCTGCACACTGGAGGCACAGGGGACCTTCATTTAGAACCACTGATGCCCAGGTTTGAGATCCTCAGCACTGTGTGGGCATTGAGATTGTTTAAAACTTTCAGGCCCCAGTACTTGGGAGGCTGAGACCAGAGGATCGCAGGTTCGCGGCCAGCCTCAGCTACTTAGTGAGGCCCTCCGCAACTTAGCGAGACCCTGTTTCAAAATAAAGAATAAAAAATAGGGATGGGGGTGTAGCCCGGGGGTAGAATGGTCCTGGGTCCAATCCTTGGTACCACACACACACAAAAAACTTCCAGGCCCTAGTATTTGGGAGGCTGACAGGAGGATCATAAGTTTGAGGACAGCCTCAGCAAGTAGTGAGATTCTCATCAACCTAGTGAGACCCTGTTTCCAAATAAGAAATAAAATTGGGCTGGGGGTGTAGCTCGATGGTAGAATGCCTCTGGGTTCAATCCCCAGTAATACACACACACACACACACACACACACACACACACACACACACACACACCTTCCAGGCGACTCTAATGCTGGGAGTTTGGACTACTAAACTCATCCAGCTTCAGCTAAGCCCTCTTTTTTCTTTTTTCTTTTGGTACTGGAGGTTGAATCCCAGGGCATTCTACCTCCTAGCTACACCCCCAGCCCTATTTCATTTTCTATTTGGAAACAGGGTCTGGCTAAGTTGCGGAGGCCCTCGCTGAGCTGCTGAGGTTGGCCAGCTCAGCCCTCTTAGGCATCTCTGACTATAATGTGCATACCAGATTCTGACACTGGGCTGGGTGGGCAGGAGCCTGGGATTCTGCATTTCTAGCAAGTTCCCACATGATGCTGATGTTTCTGATCCAAAACACACACTCAGGTTGTGAGGTTCCTGGCTCTGCGGCACGTTGCAGACACCTGGGGAATTTGAAAAACCACGATGCCCAGGTCCCTGCCCGGAGGTGCCCATGCAATTGCAATGGAGGACTGGTGGTTTTCGGGCCTGGATTTCTGCACATTGGAATCATGCTGGGTGCTTTGAAAAAATACAAACGTTCGAGCCGCATAAAGCCCAGAGCGATTAAGCCAGAATCTCTGGGGTGGCACCTGGGCACCTGTATCTTTTAAAGCACCCCAGGTGATCCTAATGGGCAGACAGGGCTGAAAGGCGCAGCTTTGAAGTGTCTCACATGCTACTTGCTGTAGCCAAATCCCATAAAACCCAAGCCCTCGTCTCCCTCTTCAAGGGGCTCCGATGCAGTGGGTCTTGGGGGGGCCAAGAGCTGCATCCTTGATACTCTTTTATTTTTCGGTACTAGGGATTGAACCCGGGGCATACTACCTCCGAGCTACACCCCCAGTCCTATTATTTTATTCTTTATTCTGAAACAGGGTCTCACTAAGTTGTGGAAGGCCTAAGTAGCTGAAGCTGGCTGCGAACCCGGATCCTCTGGTCTCACCCTCCCAAGTACTGGGATTACAAGCGTGCGCCACCACGCCCGGTCTTGATACTCTCTTCAAGGGATGCTGAGTAGCTGGACCTCAGCCCACGTGTCAAAAGATGGTCTTCAGCCCCTCCAAACCCCCATCAGCCCCCACCCAGAAGGGACCATGCACTGGGCTTGTGGGGCCCCACATGGGAGGTGAGGGAAACCAGAGGTGTGGGCAGCCCGTGCTGCAGCCTCCTGTCCCCCACTCTGCGGCCGAGCAGGGCTGAGTCCAGCGTTGCTCTGGGACAGGCAGGGAGGCAGGACCCCAGCTTCTGAGGAAGGCAGGCAGAATAGCAACTGGAAAGCCAGACAAGAGGAGTCCTGTGTAGCCAGCTCCTCCCAGGGCTCCCGGGCCACCGGCCTGGGCAAGTCAGGACAGCGCCTCCCTGCCAGACCTCCATTTCCTTTTTTTATTTTTTTATTTTTTGGTACTAGGGATTGAACCCAGGAGTGTTCTATCTCTGAGCTACACCCCCAGCCCTACTTAATTAATTAATTTATTTATTTATTTATTTATTTAAACAGGGTCTTGCTAAGTTGCTGAGGGTCTCTCTAAATTGCCCAGGCTAGCCTCGAACCTGCAGTCCTCCTGTCTCAGCCTCCCATGTATTGGGATTACAGGCATGTGCCACTATGCCCCGCTCCTTATTTCGGAAATAGAGAATAATCTCTCCCCACCTCACCTTGTACGTGTGATTGTGTGATGTGAGTGTGTGTGTATGTGTGAGTGTTTTTAGATTAAAGTAAGTGCTCAAGGCAAAGAATTCAAACAGATCAGAAGCGTGTTAAATGAAAAGTCTCTTTCAGAGATACCATTGGTAGTTGTTTCTTGTGTTGGTTCTAGACATACTCTTTGTATGTGCATACAAATATCCGTGTATGCTTTTTTAAAAATGGGATTGCGTATATTATCACGATGTGTCTTTGACACCTGGTAATATATCATGGGTGTCCTTCCATGAAAATCCATAAAGATCTGTCTTGTTCTATTTGAAGTCTGCATAGTATTTCACAATATGGGGAGGCCATGGTGTTTTTTTTTTCTTTTTTTTTTTTTGCGGTACCGGGGATTGAACGCAGGGGCGTTCTACCTCCGCACTACGCCCCCAGCCCTATTTTTTATACTTTATTTTGAAACTGGGTCTCATGAAGTTGCAGAGGGCCTCACTAAGTATAGAGAGAGAGAGAGAGAGAGAGAGAGAGGGAGAGAGAGAGAGAGGGAGAAAGCCGAGGCTGGCCGCGAACCCAGATCCTCCGGTCTCCGCCTCCCAAAGTACTGGGATTACAAGCATGCGCCACCACGCCCCGGCTCCACGGTGTGTTTTCTTCAGATGGACATTCAGGGGGTTTCATTGTTTTCCTACAATAGACAATGTAGCGATGAACAGCCTTGCCCATACACCTCCGATACTTCTACGAGAATCCACAGCTACATCCCTGGAACCGCATCCAGCCTCACACCCACTTTTTTTTTTTTTTTTTTTGGCACTGGGAATTGAACCCAAAGGCATTCTACCTCTAAGCTACACCCCCAGCCTGATTTTATTTCTTATTTGGAAACAAGTTCTTGCTAGGTTGATGAGAGTCTCACTACTTGCTGAGGCTGTCCTCCAACCTGTGATCCTTCTGTCTCAGCCTCCCAAGTACTGGGATTACAGGCATGTTCCACCACGCCCGGCTTTTTTTTTTTTTTTTTTTTGGTACTGGGGATTGAACCCAGGAGCATTCTACCGCTGAGCTATATCCCCATCCCCATTCTATTTTTTATTTTGAAACAGGGTCTTGCTAGGTTGCAGAGGGAACTTGCTAAATTGCTGAGGCTGACCTTGAATTTACAATCCTCCTGTCTCAGCCTCGCAAGTAGTGGGATTACAGGCATGTGCCACCATGCCTGGCTTCATCCCCACTTTTTGTCTCATTTTGTGGGAGATGTTGGCAAGCAGGAGTCTGCAATCTGCATGGATCTTTTTCTGTGTGTGTGTGGTACTGGGGATGGAACCCAGGGCTTTCTACCTCTGAGTTATACCCCCAGACCTATTTTATTTTATTTTTTTATTTGGAAACAGGGTCTCGCTAAATTGCTGAGAGCCTCACTAAGTTGCTGAGGCTGGCTGCAAACCTGCGATCCTCCTGTCTCTGCCTCCCAAGTACTGGGATTACAAGCGTGCACCACCATGCCCAGCTGTTGCATGGATCTTGGTTTTTTGTTTTTTGTTTTTTTTTTTTTTTGCGGTACTGGGGATTGAACCCAGGGGCATTCTACCTCTAAGCTACACCCCCAGTCCTATTTTTTGTTCTTTATTTTGAAACAGGGTCTCACTAAATT
>PVJS01027230.1:0-26399 GCA_004027185.1 Glis glis | reverse complement strand
GGGCCTCACTAGGGAGAGAGAGAGAGAGAGAGAGAGAGAGAGAGAGAGAGGAGAGAGGAGAGAGGAGAGAGAGAGAGATCGTGTATGCATGCGCGCGCTGAGGTTGGCCACGAACCCAGATCCTCCGGTCTCTGCCTCCCAAAGTACTGGGATTACAAGCGTGCGCCACCACGCCCGGCTTGAAGTGGAGTTTTCTTAATTGTTTTCTCTATTAAACTGTTTTATACTTTTGCTCATGCAGGAGTGGTTTAATTTTCATCAGCAGACCCAAACTATTAAAACAATTTTGGTGCAACGAGGTAACAGTTACAAAGAACTAGCTTAAAGAACAAAGATTTTAGCCAGGCTTGGTGGTGCATGCCTGTAATTCCAGTACTTGAGAGGCTGAGACAGGAAGATTGCAGGTTCAAGACCAGCCTCAGCAATTTAGTGAGACTCTCAGCGACCTAGCCAGACCCTGTTTCAAAACAAAAAATAAAAAGGGCTGGGGGTGTAGCTCAGAGGTAGAATGCCCCTGGGTTAAATCCTTAGTATCACACAAAAAAATAAAAGAACAAAGATTTAATATTTTATAAAAATAATCCCTTGTGATCTCTATCTTTGATTACTTAGGCCAAATCTTAACAGATTTTAATTTTTGTCCATGCTGTTAACCTACATAGACCTGTAATTATAGTTATCTTACTGAGCCATAGATTCTAAAATTTCACTTTAAAAGTAAAAGCTAATATATGTAAGACTCCTACGTAACTGGGATATTAATTGTTACTGGTTTCTTTGTATGTTAAATGTATTTATGTTCCCAAAGTGTAAAAGCCTTCTAAAATACAAAGCTTAAGAAAACACTTTACCAAGCTAATGTCATCTATACAAAAATTGTTAATAATAATAATCTTTTCCAGGTTTATGTTTGTATGTTCTTAATTGTCTTATGACCATCTTCTTTAAGCAAAGATAACAAAATGTGCCCAGACAGCTGGCATTCCAAACTCTGCCAATACATAGATTTATATATATGGGTTATTAATGTCTAACTTTTAATGTATATATGTAAACAAGTCAAATTTAAATGGAGATTTATTTATATTATCTAATATTTTCATAACTATTCTACAAATGGGATTTTTGTTCCTGATAGTATTGTTTTATGTTTTTCTTATAAAACCTTTTAACTATTGTCTTATACATTGACAGAAATACAACTCCTAACAAAACAACCCAAACAGTGTTTCAAGATGACAGACGTCACCTGCAAGAGAGATAGGCTGCAATACTGAGCCCTAACCATAAAAAAGGACTGGTGAAACTGACCTTTTGGGTATACAACAATTGAGACTTGGAAAACATCAAGAAATAATAGGGCTAAGGTAAATAAAAGACAGTATTTGGCCCCCACCTTCCAAGGTCCAACAGGACCCAGGGAATGATAGGACTACTCCATGGGCCATGCAACTCTGATAAGTCACCCGACCTCCCAGTCAGGGGTACTATGAAGACCCCAGAGTCTAGGAGCCACCAGTATCTATTCTACAAAAAGGAGGGCCATTGGAGAGGAGAATGTCCCCAATGCTGCAAGGGAAGCCATGTGGTCAGCAAGACCTTGACCCATTCTGGAAGATGGCACAATTGGTAGAGGAAAAAAGACTAAAGGAGTCGAGGGGTTCTCACAAAGTCCTTAAGAGGAACTCCTGAGGATCCCTGACTGGCCTCAACAGTAAAATAATAAAAAGTTTATGTTTGCCCAACATGGGGCTACCTGGTTGGTATTGAATATCCAGGAGAAAAGTATAACCAGAGATAAGTGTGATATTTCAGGGGTAACAAAAAAGAGCTGTCCTGGAGCCATTTAAAAGACCCCCCCATGGTGGGCAAGACCTCCCAAGTACTGGGAGGCTGAGACAGTTTCGAGGCCAGTCTCAGTAACTTAGCAAGACCCTCAGCAATTTAGTGAGACCCTGTTTCAAAATTTAAAATAAATAAAGTAAAGAGGGGGAGGGGGTTGCAGTTTGAAGGTAGAATGCCCCTGGGTTCAATCCCCAGTACCAAAAAATAAAAAATATAAATGACCCCCACACATATAATTTACTATAAAACTAAACCTGTCTCTTTTGAGGTTTTGCAGGTCCAGGACCACTAGACACAACAGAAAGAGAAGATTCCTATACCTGTACCAAATAGGAATAGAAAGAAGAGCGGTCTCATAATACCCACTGTAACCACAATATCATAGAAAAACAGATTAATGACTTCATTGACCAGAAAACCAAGATAACCAGGCTTGTGAACAATAATCCAACAACTCTGATGACAGGTTTAGCCCAATGAGTATACCAAAAATATAGACATGTAGGAGAAAAAGCCACCTACAGATCATCATGCTCCTAGGGCCATGTCCTTCAGTGGTGTTAACTTGTAATCTAATAATAAAGAACCCATCTCAACAACTGAGGCCAGTTTCTCTCTGTCTCCTTTAGATCAGTTAGAATGATACTTCCCATTCCTGGCTAGGAAGGACCATCGTCCCTTGTCAGCTTGAAGCAGTTATAAGAAGACAGATCTTAGTTCCTCACCAACCCTTAAGATGACGGGCTGGAAGTTTCAGAGAGGAATGAGCTAAGGTAAAGAAAATATGTAAAAGGGAGACATAAAGAAAAACTGGAAATATTAATATTAACTAAGCCTCCTTTATATAAATAAGCTAGAATGCTGCCTCCTGACTATAATGATAATTTACATGTATTACCTGAAACTGATGTTGCTGTGTTAGCCACTACTCTTCTGGCAGATTCTAGATTGATTGTTTATGCTCATGTAGAAATCAATAGCTTGTTTGATAACTAAAACTCTTACTGACACTGCTTTAACTTCAGCTACAATAAATGAGGAACTAAGTACACCAAGCTATGTTTAAAAAATAGAGCAACTATAGATAGTTTGTTACTGTTTCATCATCTGAGGTGCAAAAAATTCCCCCAGATGTATTGTTTTAATATTATTAATAATTCAAAGAAGATAACTAGCTTAACATATGAGATTCAACAGCAATTAGATCATATAACATATTTACAGGGTTTCTTTGATATATCGTGGTTAGCTTCTTATTTACTTATATATTTATTTGTTACTGGGGATTGAACGCAGGGGCATTCTACCCCCAAGCTACACCCCCAATCCTACTTTATTTTTTCATTTTAAAACAGGGTCTCACTAAGTTGCTGAGGCTGGCTTTGAACCTGCAATCCTCCTGTCTCAACCTCCCAAGTACTGGGACTACAGGCATGAGCCACCACACCTGGACTATGGTTAGCTTCTTGGGAAATTCTTTACATGATTTGCTATTATGCTTGTTTCTTGAATTATGTGTGTTATTTGTGTGCTGCATAATATGTAATTGTTTACCTAAATGCTTAGTTATATACCTAACCACCATCTTTAAAACATTACTACCAACCATAAAGTTAAAAGTATAATTGGTTTGTACAATTTAGAGGCCAAGTGTAGGGATAGTTAATAAATTGTCCAAATATTGGTATCAACAAGTGCATAGAGCACAACACCCTGCACCTTGACCTCAAGGTAGACCAGCATACAGGTGCAAAACAAGCCCAAGGACATTTGATATCATAAACACATAGGGGAGGCAATTTTTCCTTTTCTCAAAGAAACTGGCCACTTCCTTAGGGACATGGAATAAATAAGCCTCACATGGCTCACGATGGTCATGTAAAATATGCACCCTTAGGTACTACATTGTCTGGGTGCCTTACTTAAGGACTCCCTGAGGACCACAGACTTTGAAGTCTCACCCCTGGGGACCATTCCAATGGGGACTCTGGTCGGCTGTCTGCAGGCACTTCCCAGCCCCTTACCCCAATTTAGTGAGTGTACATACTCTATACAGCATTGATTGTCTATTTTGATTTCTATGCTTGCTTCTATAATCCATTTTCCTTCATAATCACTCTTGTTTCAAACAAGTGAAGTCTCACAACCTGATTCTTCCAAGTAGAACAGTGCCTCTCACGTAATCTGTTATAATAATCCTTTATTTTTAAGGTTATAATGTGCTTGCAACTGGTATTTTTTTTTTTTTTGCATTACCAGGGATTGAACCCAGGGGCGTTCTACCTCCGCGCTACACCCCCGGCCCTATTTTTTATACTTTATTTTGAAACCGGGTCTCACGAAGTTGCGGAGGGCCTAAGTAGAGAGAGAGAGAGAGACAGGGGGAGAGAGAGAGAGAGAGAGAGAGAGAGAGCGCTAAGGCTGGCCACGAACCCAGATCCTCTGGTCTCTGCCTCCCAAAGTACTGGGATTACAAGTGTGTGCTACCACGCCCAGCGTGCAACTGGTATTTTTAATTACAATTATTTATTTCTTTTTCTTTAGAAATATCTTTCTAGGATTTCATGCTGTTTCTTATAAATAATATTCTGTGCGATCTTTTTTGTTTTACTAACACCGTTAAGCATTTTCTTTATATTATTAGCCTTTACACAAATAAACACTTCAGTTTGTTCAATAAGTCTATTGAGTCTTCATTTCCTAATTTGTTAAGTTTTGCTTCAGTCCTTATTATATTTTCCTTTTACTTTCATTAGGTTTATTTTGTTACTCTTCTCTAAATTTTTTATTTAACCGTTGAATGCACTTGGCTTTTATTCTCTCTTATTTAATTATTCTGACGGATTTGCACTGTGACCGCTTAACTAAGCTGGAAGAACCACATTTCACAGAATGTCCTTCCTTATATGGTTATTGGTTAGAGTTGGCCCCAAGGGAAATTTACATGGTGTTTGGAAGACAGGAGTGAAGGAGCAGATATTTGTTTAAACCAAAGATCAGTGGAGGGCCAGGTACTACAGCAAGGTAGACCTTGCTGGCGTGGGCAGCAGTCTGGCCCTCAGCTCTTACTGCCTCTCCTCCTGCTTCTTAGAATTCTGGTCCTATGCCCTGGGCAGCTGGTGCCCATCCGCTAGAGGTTTGAGCATAGACTGGGGTCCCCATTTGTCCTCACAGAATCCAGTTTGCTTTTCTTCTTCCCTCTTCACATCCCTCTCTCTTCCCGATATAACCTAATCTGAGGATTTTCTCTTTTTTCTTTTTTTTTTTTTTTGCGGTACCGGGGATTGAACCCAGGGGTGTTCTACCTCCGCGCTACACCC
The DNA here is from genome assembly GCA_004027185.1 of Glis glis. Lineage (NCBI taxonomy): Eukaryota > Metazoa > Chordata > Mammalia > Rodentia > Gliridae > Glis > Glis glis. The sequence continues at coordinate 21,234 of PVJS01027230.1, read as the reverse complement.
TCAGCCCTATTTTTTATACTTTATTTTGAAACCGGGTCTCATGAAGTTGCAGAGGGCCTCACTATGTAGAGAGAGAGACAGGGAGAGAGAGAGAGAGAGAGAGAGAGAGAGAGAGCAAGCTGAGGCTGGCCACAAACCCGGATCCTCTGGTCTTGGCCTCCCAAAGTACTGGGATTACAAGCATACGCCACCACGCCCGGCTTTTAATCTGAGGATTTTCATTGGAATAACCAAAGGTTTGGGTCTAGGTTATTACTATAAATTTCTCTTTGCCTTGGTTAGCTCTCTAAGGAGATTGTTTTCTCATTTTATTACATTTCTAACTATGTTACTAACAATAATTTATATATTAACTTTACATCTTATGGCTTTATCTTTGCCACCATTTCTCTTAAGATTTTTTTTAATTAGTCATGATGAAAGAAACAAATTGTTTGCATATGAACATTTGTGTCTTCCATATTCAAGTTCTTATTGATTCATTTCTCAGTTTTATTTTTTGCAAGCAATCTTTCAGAATGGATGGATTACTTTCTGAACACAGGAAAGAATGAAGAATATTCCTTCATTGCCTTCCACATAAATAATAATTAGGTTGGGTAAATGAACTATATTTGTTTGTTTGTTTTGTTTTGTTTGCTGGTCTAGCACCCATCTCTACTGTTCAGGAACCACGCGTCCCCATTGTCCATTCAGTGTGGAGATGACACCATCCCCAAACCCCAAGGGTAGACCGAGATGTGACATGAAAGTATGACAACCTCCTGGCTGACTGTCCGATTTAGTGATGGGAATGACTGATGTCAGGCCAGTGAGATTCACTTTTGCTGAAATATTGGATAAGACATGTCCTAGAGCTACTCATGGCCACCTGGGCCATCATAGGGACATTTCCCCTGAAAAGAAGCCAACTCAAAGTAATGCAGACCTGAGAGGTGACAGGAAAAAAGAGCACTTGGACCCTGCCAGGAAAGAAAATTTGTTTATTCACAACTAAAACTCCAAAGGTAGATTCAATTACTGCTGGGTTCTAATTTCAGATTATTCTTCTCCTGTCACATTGGGAATATGAATGGCAGACCGAGCCACTCTCCCTGAAAGTTCCTAAAACAAAAGCTAAATAATTTTTAAGGCAAAATCCCACAGGGACAAATAAAATGGAAGAGGAACAAACAGTCACAAAATATTGGTAAACAGCTGAATGGTATTTTCCAACATATTGGGGAAAACTGAAACTCAAACAAATAGTTAGAGAAGATAGGTGAATTGGACTTCAGAGCCCCTGAAAACCTAAGAATCATAAGTACCAGATACCCCTAAAGGTGAAGATGTAGGTGAGACCAAAACTATGAGGTTTGGTTGAAAGCCCACACACACACAAGCTGGTCTCCTGGACTCAAGTGGTCTTCCTGCCTCAGGCTCCTGAGTTCTGGGACCATAGGCATGTGCCACTGAGTCTGATTGGCTGAAAGTCTTCATGAGAGGTTATTAAACCCCCTAATGTCTTCTTTCACCCTAGCAGAAGACCAGAATTTCCTTCCCTAAAGAGATTGAAATAGAGAAGCTCTGAATTCAGCAGCACCAACGATGAGGAGAGGGGGAATTTCACCCTATAAGTAGGGGAATACATGAAGGGAGAACTCTTCTCCCTCAACTCAGCTCCTGCATTCCTGAAGCAGGATTTATACACCAGCCCCCATCCTGGGCAGGAGATGGTAGATTCCTCTCTGATTAAATCAATAGTGCCAAGAGAAAAGACCTAGATACTGACCTTCAGAGGCACCGCCAAAGAATCAGCCCGACCAGATTGCCCTAGAATGTCACCCACATCAAAAACCTCATCCATACAGAGAGTTTCCAAACAGATGTTTATCGCTCCACTCTTAAACATGAGCAGACAGTTAAGGATCACCAACATATGATAAAGGATGTTGACAAAAATAAAATGGAGTTTATTAATTATCAATGTTAGTTATAATATGTGTGAACATGTTAAGAGGAGTTTTTGCTTCCTTGGAGAAGAAAGAGATTAATTATTGAGAAATATAGAAACTAAGCAACCAAAACTGGACAATTGATAACCCCAGGGAAAACAAAGAATTGCATAAGAAAAGAAATGTGAACATAGTACCATATATGGCTCAGCTGAAAAAACGGAATATATGGTCTTAATGTCAAGACTAAATATTGGTCCAACCAAAAGATGATATAATTCTATTGGAAGGCAAGCACATCTGTATATTGGAGAAGGGATAGTAGCAAAAACCTCATTTTCCATAATAGGAAACCAAGAGTAATATCTAGGTCTACCCCCCAAAAAAGGCAGTACAAGCTTGATATTTAAAAATATGGAGACTAACATCAAAGAAAGAATTGAAAGTGGCTGCCTTTGAGAAGTGTGACTCAGGGGAGATGAAGGATAGAATTACTAGACTTTTTAAACTATGTGCACATATAACTTTGTAAAAATAAAACACATGTTTAAATAGTATGCTGAGGTTTGTGAAGGCATTTTTAATTGACTTACACTGCAGCCACATAAATTGTCATGAATTCCTTTTCTCTTTGTATTTTTAATCAGTGGTGTATTTCTCAGCGATTATTAGTCTTCCTGAATTTTTTCTTTTTCCTCTTCTTTCTCTCTCCTCCTGGTTGGGTCTTAACGATGGAGGACTGACAGTAATGACAGCTGCCTACCTTCATTATTTTCTTTAATCCTTTCAACAGTACAATAAGGTAGGTGCTGCTGCCTTTCTATCAGGAAAAGGAACCTGAATCTCAGGGAGATTTTGTAAGTTTGCCTAGCAGCATAATCACAAGTGCGGGATCAGGGTTTGAACATAGGCATTGTGTGGAAGAGTCTCGGTGCCTTACAGCTCTGTTACTGAAGCATGTGGGAAATTAGAGGCTTCGATCTGACTTCAGTTTGCTGACTATAAATCTGCAGCAGCCAAGAGGAAGGACAGCCAGCATCAAGGCAGCATGCACGCTGTCCACTTCAACCAGGTGGTTCTTACCTCGCCTGCCTGAGCCCCGCGTCCCCGCTCCCCAGCCAGGCCCCCGAGCTGGGAATTCATACTCCCATGATTGTACCTGGGACTGAAGAACAGCTCAAGGATAACATGTCATCGGCATGGTGCCTGACCCATCCCCATTCCAGCTCCTGGGGGTCTCTCCTGCCATCTTGGCTAAGCATCTGCTGAGCATAACCTTTGGCCTGCAGCACTTGGTCATGACCTCCCATTGCTCCCTCCCTGGAGAGTTTACAGTTTGGCTGGAAAAGCCAAAGCCATCAAGGACCTAGAAAGAGATGCAAGGAAAGGTGTATCCTCAAGGCAAAGTGACAGGCCTCAGTTCAAGACCTTGAACGAGGGCGTGGTAGATGAAAAATGGCCTGAAAGTCTTTGCCAGCGCTCCCACTGAGAGTAGAGTCTGATCCCTTCCTCTTGAATGTGGGCTGGCTCAGCTGGGGCTGTGGACCAGGATGCTACCCTGAGACCGCCATGCGAGAGAGGCCACCTGTAAGCACTGTGTTGACAGTTCCAGCTGAGTCCAGCCTGGCTGCTTCCGCCCAGGCCTCTGGAACCCTTGCTCCAGGGGAAGTCAGCCAAGAGCACCCAATGTCCAAGTGAAGCCACCTGCCTGTTCACCAGCAGATGACGCTGAGTGGCTTTAATGGGTATGATAAGGAGCAGGACTGTCCAGCTGAGCCCCATCCAATTCCTGACCCATAAAATTCTGAGATTTACTTAAAAAATTTTTTAAGCCTCCTAAGTTTGGGGATACTTTGTTACACAGCAATAAAGGGCTGGGACAGACCACTTGGACCAGGACACATGCAAAAAAATGTGTAGACAAGAGGGAATGGAGATATGGTTTGTGCTGACATTAGTGGAGGACAGGAAATTTTCACAGGAGGAGACACAGTAAAGTTTCTGATTGGGAGGAAGAAGATGGGGTAAGGATGAAGAGGAGATGGACTTGGAGAACATGAACCCTAAGGTGGATGAAAAGGGGTGAGGAAGGTGTTGGTGGCCAACAGAGCATCCCTGAAGGGGAGAAAGACGCCAGCCCCCTGAGCCTGCATGGGATTCTCACACCCTCTGTGCGCCTCTGCCCGAGCTGGGCGAGGAGGACAGATTCTGTCTTCACCTGCAGGGAAACCTTCCCAGGGCCGAGAGCCACAGTCAGGGGACCCGTGACCCTTCAGAGCTCCTTGGCCCTCTGCCGACTCTGGTGCAGGAGAGGAAGGGCAGGCTTACAGGAAAACCAAGGCTCATAGTGAACCGGAAACTGGCCAGGGCTACACAGCCAGCCTTGGGGTGGAGCAGGGAGGCCAGGGCTCTTGGATTCCCTGTTCTTTCCACCAGGCTGCTCCTGAAAACCCCCTCAGAGAAGGAGAGGGGAACTGAGGGGAGGTGGTTGAGATCCCAGCTCAGAGCTGGTTTCAGGCAGGACCACCTCTTTCCCCCTCTTTCAGGCATGTTATTTACAGTGCAAAGGTGGAGGGAGGGTGGGGGGACAGCCCACTTATCACTGTGTGCACAGCGCAAACACACACACACACACACACACACACACGTGTCAGTCTTAAAGGAGCACCATCCTCTGCTCTGGGAAAATACGGACTCTGAAGAACCTTCTAGAAACATATGAGTACCAAGACCCAGGTCACAACCTTTGGCCTATCACTCATAATTGATGATGAGGGCTGGATAGATTTCTGGCCGGGAGACCACCCTCACGTCTGGACCACGCAGGGAGCTGGCAGTTAAGGTCACTCTGAGGATGTCGTGTGCTACACCTAGGGCCCTGGAGCAGCTCTTCAGTCCTTACTGCAGCCACTGAGCACAGGACCCACAGGCGGGGGGCACACACCAGCGCTTGCACAAGAGCTCACGGGCCTCCTGCCTCTCTGCAACTTGCTGCAAACCCAAGTGACTCAGAATTATGAGGTTTCCAGATCTTCCTCCCCGTAGCTCAAATAACATAGCTGAGTAATTAGAGGGGTTGCAAGGGTCAGCGCATCCATTTCCCGACCCTTGGCCCACTCTGGAGGATAGCAGAGACCCTTGTCCTGAGGGACATCTTTCCTCAGAGCCCCAAGACCTGACCACATCACCACTCTGGACCCAGTCCCCAGACAAGCACCTCAGTCCTGCCTCTCTCCCTTGCCCCGCCCCATCCCTTCTTAGTCTCTATCTTGGCCAGCTGGTCCCCACACCCCCTTAGAATTCTGGGAAAGGCAAGGAGAGGAATGGAACAATGGCCTAAAATTAGGACCCACAACAGAAGCATGGAACTCTGAGTCATGCATTGTTCTGAGGCTGCTGCTCCCAGTGCTGCCGGTAACCGCACTGGTTCTGGCTCTGACAAGTGCTGACAACAGGATTAGAGCCAGCTGGGCCTCGGAGTGGAGGAGCTGCCGCCGCAGCAGCCCATGGGGCCGGGGCTTCTGGATGTCAGAAACCACTGAGAGGACAGGAGGACGGCGCTGCCTGGTGTCAGGCTTGGAGGCAGGAGACTGCACCAACTGCATCCTCCCGCTCCGCCTTCTACCTGCCTGCGACCCACAGCTCCCCGCAGCCCATCTGTGCAGCGTGTGGCAGGGATGTGCAGCCTTACCTCTTACCTGTCCACACAAAATGACGGTGGGCTCAGAGGACGCATCCATCGTGCTCATGACCAACCTAGGAATGGCTGCACAACTGGTCCTTCCCCCCGAGGCCACAGGCTTGTCACCTTCTCAGAAAAAAATGATTCACAGACGTGATCTCCAGTTTGCACCCCCAGGAAGTAGACTGTATCCTTTTCCCATCAGGGTGGGGGGTCCCCAGCATGGAATCTCCTCCTAGAGACCTCTTGTCCGCTTCTTGCCACCCCACAGACTTCTTTTAAGTAATGAAAGCATGTTTGGGTGTTCCCGCCTGTTCGCAGCCCCTCCATCATCACCATGTACCCCGTCTGCAGCAGGACCACCCGTGTGGGGACAACCTGAGTGGAACCTGTTTTTCCTCTGTTAGCTCTGCGCTTTGTGGGAGGGATAGAGGCAGGGGAGGCAGCCTCCCTCCCCGCTCAGCTCCCCGCAGTGTACCCAGGGCTCCTCAGAAGTCAGCAAACACTAGAACCATGACCCAAGCAGCTGGGTTTAGAGTTGTCTCCCCATTCTCAGAGGGACTAAGGCTGTGGGCCTGGGGGACCCCCACTATCTGCCTTTCTGTGCAGTGGCAGTGGGAGAAGACCACACTTGGAAACGTGGGCTGAGGCCTGCCAGAAGATTCCAGAGCGGTGAGTGCAGGAGCATGCCAGAGACCGCTGCTGGGGGAACTGGATGATCGGAGGAGGATGGCGCTGGGCTCGGAAGGCTGGTAGGATGCGGGGAAACAGGAATTAGAAGTTAAAATTAGGAAGACTGTGAAGAGCTTTGCATGCTGCCAACGAGCCTGAGTCTCACGGTTGGCAAAGGAGAGCCCTGTGGAGATGAGCACGTGGTCAGAGCCATTTGGGAAGGGAGCTGTGGAGTGTGGAGATAGCCTGGGAGGCTGAGAGAAGGAGCCACGGGCATGTGCATCAGCCCAAAGGCTCCCCACGGACAGGGCTGGGACTTCCCTGACTGCATTCCCAGTGACTGCCAGCTCTTAAGAGCATCCAATAAACGTCTGCAGGTCAAGTGTATGCCGCCCTGCCTGAGAGGGCTCCCGCAGCTGGCTGACATGAGAGGAGGCAGGTGTGAGCTGGGGCAGGCGCAGAAGGAGGTCTGGGTTGGGAAGGTGGGCTATGAGGCCTCGGGAGCCCTGGGGTGGAGTGGGAGCTGGGGAATGGGCGGAGATGACCCACATGCCGGCCCGGCCAGGAACGGTGGAAGAAAGGCAGAGCCAAGACAAGAAACGGAGAATTTCAGAGCCTGAGTTCAGTCAGAAGAAAGGGAGAACTCTGCTTCTCCAAGATGACCTCTGCGCAAGGTCATGGGAGCGAGGGGAGGGCGAGGCACGGGAATCCTCAGCCTCACTGGGGAAGGTGCACACGTGTGTGCAAAGTCCCTCCACTGTAGCCCTCGGGGGATCTGCGCCTCAACACCCACAGACAGACTTGCGTGCTCTGGATCTGGGGGCAACGTGGGCGTGTCCCCAAAGGGCAAGGGACACATTGTCTCCCCTCACGGTCAGTTGGCATTGCAAGAGAAGCCGCTGGCAGCTGGAAGAATTTCCCACAGCTGGAGAGTGCCCGGCACGTGGCTGGGCTGCGGGAGAGGGAGGCGCAGGCAGCCACCGGCATCCAGGCCTGGAGGCGAGTCAGGTCTCTGGAGGGAGCTGGGGGCGCTCTGTTTAGATTGAAAGGAAATCATCAGAAACCCCAGAGCGTCGGTTCCAGTTCAGACCGGTTCATTGGTCTGTTCTCTTTTTAAGACACTGTCTTTGTTTATAAAGAGTATTTGTATTTGTTTCCATTTGGGAATCAGCAGATGAGCGCAGTGCATTCCAGGGTCTGCTTCACGGATCAGCTCCGCTTGAACACACGCACATTCCACCCGCAGCCTGGGGGGAATCCGCGATGTGCTGTCTCCTGTCTGTCTGTTCCCTAGGCAGCCCTAGGATGGAGCTGCCCCGCCAGGAGCAGCAAGGGCTAAAGCACTAGAGGACCATCATGGAGACTTCCAGTGTGCCAGCTCCTGGATCCACTCATTTAAATCCTTTGACAACCCCCGTGCCGTCGGTGTGATTATTAGCCCCATTTTACAAATGGAAGTGGAAATTCACGGAGATTAAAAAACATACCCACAGTAAACATGGCACAGGGAGAGCTAGGATTTGACCTAGGAACCAAGCAGTCTGGCTCCAGAGCTTACCTGGACCCTCAGGTGACTTCCTTTCTGCCCAGGATGTCACCATCCATGAGAAGAACGTGGCTTGAGAGCTGGGTGATCTGCCCTGCCCCACACTGGAGGCGTCTTCCTGGGGTGCTCCCGTGAGGCCTCTCCCAGGAAGGTGCTTAAGACGTCAGAGAAGCCAGGGCTTTGGAGAGCCTCTTCTTGCATCTCCCAAGCCAGGATAGCTGCAGAGGTATGCGGCCAGCCAAGCCTCAGGCTGCAGGGGAGATGTCTCACCTGTGGGTCTCCCCTCTGGACCTTCTCCTGAGGATTCTACCCCTACTGTTCCCAGCCCCACCTCGGCTCAGTGCATCTCAGGGATACACCATGTTTGGAGGGCCCCAACCTTAGAGGAACCATCCAACTTCATAGACAGACACCCACCTGCTCCAGAAATGCCAAGGTCAGCGTGAGCAACCAGAACCATCAATAAACAGCAAGGGCGGACAGGAAGGCCCAGGACTGGGAAGATGGACCGGGTCCCAGGCTGGTGGCCGCCCGGCAAACCATGGTGCAACCTGGGAAGGAGGTCTGGAGGAAGCAACCTTCTGCCGGGTGTCCCTAACATCTCAAAGGCCTGTGGTTTGGCTTCTACTCGCCCCTGAAGTCCACGCTGTCAGGGGCAAGAGAAAAAGGAAAGGGAGGAGGGGAGCCGCCATGGCCATTTCCAACAACTGCACCAGCAGCAAACCTTCAGCTCTGCTATCCCCTCGCTGACCACAGCCTCACTCCCACCCCGGCCTTACCCAGTGGGTGACCGGGCCTCATGGGAAGAGAGCCGGGCCTGGGCCTGGACACCACCTCTTGCTGCCGCCTTTCCTTCCAACTGTGTTTCCAGCCACCCCTCACAGCTTGGCCGGTCACTGTCCCCCTATTTCCTCCCACCTCTGCTTCTGGCTCCTTCACACAGACTGCAAACATATTCAGAAGTCCTTCTAGAAAACTTTCTTCAGTAATCCCAGAAACTCAGGAGGCTGAGGCAGGAGGATCACAAGTTCAAGGCCAGTCTGGGCAACTTAGCAGGACCCTGACTCAAATGAAATAAAAAGGACTACGGGTGTAGCTCAGTGATAGAATGCCCCTGGGTTCTAGCCCCAGGATCACAAATAAATAAATAAAAACAAATAACTTTCCCTCCTCCCTGAGTCACTTCTACCTTAAATCCCTCTACTTCCTGTCAGGCAGCGTGGCAGGATGATCCACACTGTGGCTGCTCACCCACACTTCCCAGCGGCCCCTCAGCCCAGGGCGCCAAATCCCTGCCCTGATCCCCTCTGGGTCTGCTCAGAGGCCACTAGTGGCCTCATGGTAGCCAGGGGTCATCTGCCTTGACCACTCCCCTCCATCTGCATTCCTGCCCCCGTGGGCTCTCCTCTGCCCCTCCACCTCGATTCTTCTGCCCCTGCTCTGAATCTACTCCCCAGGTACCTCTGGAAAGTTGGCTTTCTCCCAGGGCCCCATTATCAGACCTCTTTCCTCTTCCTCACCAGGCCAGGGGCACCTCGTCTAATTACTCAGCCTTGGGTCCCTATCTGTGTCAAAGATTCCTAGTCCAAAGACTCCAGCCTCTCTACCACACAAGAGCTTCTGAGGGCTGCCAGCCCCCCAGTGCCACATGACATCTCTGAACAACCCCACTCAACATGTTCCAAACCAAACTCTTCTTCCTCCCTGTCGCCCCAAGGTCACCACACTCAGGATCACCATACACTCTTCCGTCTTGCACACTTCCCTTGACCAGCAGGTACCATGGCTGACTGGGGCCGCCTCTGCGATGTCTCCATCTCCTCCTCCATCGTGGGGCCAGTGCTCCACTTCAGGGCTTGATCATCTCTTTCCTGGACCACCGCAGCCTCCTCCACCAGCGAAGACACCCAGCTAACAGAGGCTTAACTGAGTAGGACCTGAGTGCTGGCTCTTTCGCTTGCTGTTGTGTGGACTTGGGCATTCTCTGAACCCACATCACTCCCATTCTCTGTGCATTTGTTTCCTTTTCTGTAGGGTATAGATAAAAACCTTGAATAGGATATATTTGTCCAAGGTATACATTATATATAATAGATATTGATAATGCAAACATGTTTTGTATGTATAGATAATAAATGTGTTGAGTCTTGAATTTATAATTACCTCATAGGGTTGGAACAGCAGTCAATGTTAACCACTCACTGCATGGTAGGCAGGTCGGAGGCAAGCAGCCCCAGGCCTGGTTAACTTGGCCACCCAATGATGGCAGGGCCCCGGGCCAGCCTCTCTTTCATTCTGCTTTTCCCTCACTATTCAAGTCAACTGCCCTGGATCCCAATATCACATTCTCACATTTCTAAAAGTATAAAAGAAGGCATTTTCCTCAATTGTCTCTCATTTTTATTTTTTATTTATTTATTTGTTTGTTTATTTATGTATTTATTTATTTATTTATTTATTTATTTATTGCGGTACTGGGGATTGAACCCAGGGGCATTCTACCTCCGAGCTACATCTCCAGCCCTATTTTTTTTTCTTTATTTTGAAACAGGATCTCACTAAGTTGCGGAGGGCCTCACTAAGTAGCTGAGGCTGGCCACAAACCCAGATCCTCCTGTCTCAGCCTCCCAAGTATTGGGATTACAAGCGTGCGCCACCACGCCTGGCTTATTTTTTATTTTGAAAAATAAAAAATTTTCAGGGTTTCACTAAGTTGCTGAGGCTGATCTCAAACCTGCAATCCTCCTGTCTCAGCCTCCCAAGTCAACCGGGATTACAAGCGTGTGCCACCATACATGGCTTCAATTGTCTCTTTTTAATGGGGAGGAGGAATTTTTTTTTTTCCTGGAAGCCCCACCACAGCAGGATACCTACAGATTCTGTCAGTCGGTTCAGGTCCCATACCCTAACCAAGATGCAAAGGAGGCTGGGAAGCCTGACATTTTCTGCCCTTTGCCCAGAAGGTGGTTCTGCCAGCAAGGAGAAGGGAGACTGCCATTCTGGCTAACTGTGTTACCAGTCCTTGGCTTTTTTCCTTTCTAGTCTATCCTCCATCCCGATGGCAGAATGATCTATCTGACCTCAGATGTGATTATGTTGGCCCCTGCTCCAAAACGTTTAATGATGAACCTCAGAATAAAAGCCACCGTCCCTGGTGTGGCATGCAATGTCTTCCACCACGTGATCACATCCTCTCTTCTTACACTTGCCCAACCTCCAGCCAGTTCAAACTTCTCACACTCCTGCAAACCAGGATTCCCTTCCTAAGCCAGCTTGACACAACTGAACTCCTCCTTATTCCTTAGGATACAAACTTCTCCATGAAACTTTTCTGGCTTTCTCATCCCCTGTATGTCAAATACCTACCACGGTGCTAGCCCAGAGGTGTTCAGTGCCTGATGAAGGAAGAAAGAGAGGAAGGACAGAAAGATTAGGATGGTGCTTGGACATCATCAGCCCCCATACCTGTCCCACAGAAAGCCCCACTGGCTACTAGAGTAGCCCTATGGGGCCTCCTGGGAATAACTTTATCCCAGACCATCAGTGGAGGTTGAACTGGAGCCCATACTCTCATTATTACAGCATTTAAGTACTTTGGCTTATTCCCTTTGGAGCAACTCCTTCAGCCTATTTAGCATCTGGGCTATTTTCCTGCAGCTGATGAGACGTGCCAAGAACTTTTCAAAAGAACTGTAGTGTGTCAGGACACTGTGATCGGGGAAGAGAGTATTTTCCATTTGTTCACCTTGAGTATCATCGCATTTAAGTTGGCCCATCTCTGCAGCCTGGCAAGGTCTCTTTTACCTTTGACCTTGACACCAACTCACAGTCCTTCTCAGTTCCAGGTCATACCCTCATGTGATAAGTGTCTCATCTAAATCTTCATCTTGAATCATTAAACAGGCTGAGACACTCTGAAGAAATCTCCCTGTGTCTGACCTCAATCTTTTCCTCCACCACCCTTTGGGTGTAGTCATTCTACCCTGGAGAACCCAGTAGGAGCAAAGCCTCCCTTAGGGTAACCTCAGAAGATGGGAAGTGAGAAAACCTGCCCTGACAGGGGCCCAGCCAGGCCTGTGGGGGAGGAAGGGGGAAGGGACTGACATCCAGACACCCAGAAAGGCTCGACATGGCTGCGAAGCTTCGTCTTCCCCATCTCAGAAGTAGGCATCCCTCTGTCCCCTTCCTCTGCCTATTTCTCCTTTTTCCTGTCTGAAAGATATCTTACTTTCAAAATTCCCCAGAGAGAAGATCAGTATGGGCCAGCAAGCCACCTTCCAATATGGAATTCCCTGTTAAATAAAATCCTATCACAGGGTGGCTCAGTGGGCAGCCAGCCTTCAGCCAATAGATGGCTTCCTCGGACTCAGATCCTGATTCCTGGCCAACCAGAGGGGCAGGGTCCCAGACCACAGCCCTCAGCACGTGCTTGCAAGGAACTGCCCAGCAACACCTTCCTCAGAAGGGAATGGAAGGGGTGGCAGGTCCTCAGAGTCCTGCAGACTAGCACTTCTGCACCTGACCTGCGAAAACAGTCTGTGGGCTTGTAGGCTGTGGGGTGCTGGGAGCTGGGAGTAGACATGACTCCGGAGCAGCTGTGCACTGAGGGCACAGCCAGCTCTTATCACAAGCAGGAGGTGCAATCAGGCCAGAAGAAAGAGAGCAGACCGCAGCAGATACAGCCCGCACAGGTCCAGCCTGGAGAGGCCCAGCAAGAGGGAGCAGAGAGAGGAATGCCATGGTGGGTGTCTGTGGGCATCCCAGCAGGCCAGGTGAGCCCAGCAGCAGCATGGGGTTCACTGGGAAGAGGAGGCATAGTGGTAAGGACAAGAGATAGACCAACACCTGGATGGACTGGAGTTCCTGAAAGAGCCCCGGCAAGACACAGGCCCAGGAACATGATGGGCCCCATGTCAGACTGGGTCAAATGAAGCCCTCGTGTCTAGAGCTGGGGCATTAGATCACAGCCAGGCTGAAAACAAGAAATAACAGCACTGCCTTATCCAAGTATAGACCTGGCTCCTTACATCCTCCACAGCCCTGGTTGGGATTTGTTCCTGATTCAGATAGCTGAACACCCACTTGGCCTCAGCTGGGAGGGAGAGGGTCAGAGAAGGGCCAGGTCATCCCTTCCCATGGGTCTCCATTGAGTCCTACTAGGGTGACTCAAGAGACTTTGGGTGAAACAGACACACTTGCCCCCCACCCTGGCCTCCACTTTCACCTCCTAATTCGTACGTAACCCGTAAAAAATGAACATGAAGGAATTTCACAGGTCTGTCAAGTAGAGCGAGGTCAGCTCCTGGTGGTGACCATTTTCCTTTCTCTAGATCCATGAACTATATTTTTATCCACCCAATCGAAAACCCTACTTGAGTTTGATACCTTCTACCATAACCCATCTCCTCTCCAGTTTCTAAATTCAGAATGCCTCTCGCCCAGGCTTTCTGACCCTCTCCCACCTCCATGATGACTTGGCAGTGTACAGTAACAGTTCTCTCAGGGCCTGCTGGTTAGGACCCACAACTTACCAGCAGGATATCACAAGGCGATTGATGCCCTGGGGCGATGGTTGGGTATCGCCTGAGTCATCAAAAGAGCAATGATGGAACTGAACTTCTGCATTAGCTCCAGATCATTCACCTATTAAGTTCAGCCCGGGGTAACAGGTGGAGCCCTGGTTTGCAGCAAGGGAAGGCTAGGGGGCGGTTAGCATATGAGCCAATTCCTCACTCATTTTGTAAGGACAAGTCCAAACTCCTCAGCCCCATATGAGGAAATTACTCTATGACTCTTTCCTGTAAGCAGGAAACATATGTGCTTTTCAATGCATGTGCATTTTTAAAAATCAACATAAAACACTAGTGATAAGATACCGGAAAATTATTTCACTTGAAAGGCCAGAGGGAGGTCTTAGGTATTGGAGAAGGCTGGTGACTTCGGCTGGAAAGGGCTTGCTCACTCCTTGGTGTTAGTCATCTCTTCCCTCCAAATGTGCTGGAAATTAGAAGTGTCCCTAGGTTGGAAGCAGGAGATATAAAAGTCCCAGAAGGAACATGAACTTGAAACTAGGCATTTCATTCTCCCCTGGTCCTTCAGCTTCTCCCTCCACTAATATATATTCAGTTTATATCTACTTAACTTATCAATAAATTATATTCTTTTTCTGGTACTATGAATTGAACCCAGGAGCATTCTACCTTTGAGCTACACCTTCAGCCCTATTTTATTTTTTATTTTGAAATACGGTCTCACTAAGTTGCAGAGGGCCTCACAAAATTGCTGAGGATGGCCTTGAACCTGAAATCCTCCTGTCTCAGCCTCCCAAGTACTAGGATTACAAGTGTGCACCACCACACCCATCTAATAAATCATATTTAATATAATATCGCATAATTTTATCCTACTGTTAATACTTGAGCTTTTAGGTAACATGTACTACTTTTATAAGAAAATAGAAAATTCCAAAATTTAGGTTTAAAAGCATTCAGTTTTTAAAAGTTTATATCCATGCTCCCTTTATTTTCATTCAGCAAAAGTCTGTTACCAATATAATTGTCTAGCTTACTGTCTGTGTGCTTTTCTGGTAGTTTCATTTATAAATTGAATGGAAGTAGCTTTCAGATCTCCCTGAATCTCTGGTTGGTCCAGTCGTCCCTTCCTCCTCCTGTCACCATCTCTTATTGCTGCCCTTCCCCTCCCCCTTTTCCCTAGAGGAGTCCCTCTGCCTCCTCCCCTCCCAGCCTCTCCCCCAAGCTTGGCAGCCTGACTTCTGCCTCTGTCACCCAAGAGGAAGGTTCTCCAAGTCATCAGCAGTCTCCAGGTATTTCATTTAATAAATGCTTTTCAGGCCTCGTGCTTGTGACTTTTTTTTCTTTTTCTTTTTTTGTTCTTTGTGGTACTGAACCCAGGGGCATTCTACCTCTGAGCTACACCCCCAGCCCTATTTTTTATTCTTTATTTTTGGAACAGTGTCTCACTAAGATGCGGAGGGCCTCACTAAGTAGCTGAGGCTGGTCGCGAACCTGTGATCCTCCGGTCTCAGCCTCCCAAGTACTGGGATCACAAGCATGCACCACCACGCCCGGCCCTCATGATTTTTCCATAGTGTTTCCCAACTTGGCAGCTCCCTGCTTCTCCCAGGGTTCTCACCCTTTAATTCGCATCTCCTTTCGTGGATTTCCCTCAAAGCCCCCTTCAGGCCTCCTCCCCCCTGGCCTGGCCCAAGAGGTCAGCGTTCCCCAATGCTGTCTCCTGAGCCTCCTTTCTTGCAGCTGCCCTCACATGGGTTCAACTCCACTATGACCCTCCTGAGCTCCAGATCCAAATCCCACAAGCGCTCAAACCCCACAGGCTCAAAACCCAAGCCATCCCCTCCTCCCCACGTACCATCACCCCTGCTCCTCCTGCCCTGCTGCTCACCTCAGCCCAGCCGGACTTTGCTGGACTTTGCTTGGAAAGCAGGTGGTATTCTTGCTCCTCCCTTTCCTGGCCCTCCCTCATTCAGCCCATCTCCAAACCCTATAACTGCCTCCTTAGGAGCTCGCAAACCATTCCTCCTCTCCAGCGCTCTCCTAGATCCAGTGTCTTCTCCCCCCACCCCAGGACCCTGTGTAGACTCCCAACCAATCTTGTTGACTGTCCCACCCCCTGCCCACCCCCATCTTCACCCTCACTCCAAATCATCCTCCACGCAGGAGTGATTTGTGTGGGTGGGCGGGTGGTACTAGGCATTCAACCCAGGGGCATTCTACCGCTGAGCTACACCCCAAGCCTTTTTTAAATATTTTTTTTTGTAACAGGGTCTTGCTAAGTTGCTGGGTCTGGCCTCAAACCTATGATCCTTCTGTCTCAGCCTCCTAAATACTGGGACTACAGGTGTGTGCCACCACACCTGGCGGGAGTGATTTTTATAAAATGTAAATCTGATGAGATCATTCCCTTTTTTAAAATCTTTTGAGGGATCCTTATCACTCTGGGGAGACGCGCTTATCACTGGCCGGGCCCTTGGCCCTCACCTTCGATGCTGTTCACCTCTGCAGCTCCTGTTCTGCACCAGGTCTCACTCCTACTCAATCCACCCAAGTCTCCTTAACTCCTCCAGCCTGCAGGTCTACTTCCGAAATCCTACAATTGTATAGCCTGGTTGGTCACGGCCTCACCAGCCTCTGGGAACAAATGAGGCCACTCTCCTGATGTTACCCTAGATTTCCCGGGTCCATATCATGCAAGAACTTGCATGTTATGATATCTAGTATAGACATCTCCAAGTAGATCTAGGAGTCCCCAACAGCATCTCACCTGTGTTCACACACAAGTCCAGTTGCCACCTAGTGGTCTACTGGGCACGAGAGGATACAGTGCTGCCTTCCCAGCACCCATTTCACCCCTGCCCCCTGCGCAGCAGCTGAGCCCTCTGAATGGTCCCGACCCCAGCTCAACTCTAAGGGGGATCCTGGTTGATCTAAGCCAGGATTGCTCAACCTCAGCACTGTTGGCATTTGGGGCGGTTGGGGTGAGGGTGGGGCTGTCCTGTGCATTGTAGAGTGTTCAGCAGCATCACTGGGCTGTATCTACTGGATGCCAGTCACACACACGCATCCCTTACAACAAAATGTCTCCAGACATTGCCAAGTCTGCCCTGAGGTGCAAAATTACCCCGAGTTGAGCACCGCCAGTCCAAGCCGATTTTAAAATGCCATCATTCCCTTCCACAGACATTGACTAGGTTTCAATATAGTACCTAAATTGGTTGAATTTGAATAAAGTTGAAGAATTATGTTAAGTGTTGAGTGGTTTTGCTTTCTCGCCTGCGCGGCGTGACAGCCTGGGCACTGAGAGCAGCTCCGTGGCAGGCATGAGGGGAGCCAGCTGTGGGATGAGGCAGACTCCATGGAGACAAAACGGAGATGGAAGGAAGTCAAGTCCTGGGGGACGTCCTTGGACTTGCAGGTCAAACTGCCGTCAGCACTGCTTTGCTGGACGTTTCTGTACACTAAGCCTATGAATCCTTTTCATTGCTTATAGTCTTGTTAGTTGCAACAGAAACCATCACTGCAACATCCTCTGTTTGGGCCAGATCCACAGTCTGACACAGGACTCTGCAAATCCACTGGCATCGCCATTTCCCACTGGCTCTGAGCTCCATTCCGAGTGTGGCACCTGCAGGCAGCACCTCCCAGTGGGCACTGCCACCAACGTCCTGGAACTGTCATGATGCAACACAAACAAAAACAATCAGAGGGTCCAGAAAGAAGTGAGATCGAATCTCCCTCTCCCCTTTGGGCTACTCTCTGGGAGAGAATATCAATGTTCATTGTTCTGGCTACAATATTATTCAAAGTTTTAATGAAACAGAGGTATTGGTTCTACTTGTATTAGCAGCACTCTCCCTCCCAAAGACTAGATATGAATTCTTGGAGCATGGCCAAGGACATATTTAAGTAAAGGACACCATCCTATATTAGACTCCTTTAACTCTCCAAGGCAACCAGGCCACACATGGGCCTTTCTAATCCTAGAACATATTCTTTCCCAGAAAGTTCCTCAATCCCTCATTCAGATAGACTCCGGTTTATTAGGCTAATAGTCACATATCAATCAGCTGGTGCTAGTTTAGGCTGCAGTCATGAGCCATCCCAAAATCTCAGTGGCTTGCAACAGGCATTTCACATCGTCAGTATTATGCTTACAACATAAACACGATGGCTCTATATGTAAATGTATTCAGGGCTCATCACCAACCCTTGAGTGTAATGGTTTCTCCATTCCAGAGTTCTTTATTTACGGTCGTCTCTCGTGGCTACAACAGTGCCAGCATGTTTTCAGGTTTGTGAATAACTACCGCCTTTAGACTTGAGTGACAATTTGGCTGAGTGAAACTTGTCAGATCACACTTCTCTCAGACCTCTGCAGACAATACCTCCCAACTTGTTGCTGCCAAATGTCACTGGGGATACGCCTGGGGCCAGTTGATACTATTTTCTCCTTGTGAGTGACTTGTTTTCTGCCTGCATGGCCGTATGATTCTTTAGTTTTAATACATAATTACTTCATAGGGATGTGTTCTTTCTGTAACATCATGCACCCTTTCAAATTGTACATTCAGTTCTTTTATAGAACAGTTTTTTTTCTCTTTTTTCTGCTCCATTTATTTATTCTGTCTACTTCTAAAACAATTGAGTGTATGCTTGCCTTCTTTGATCTGCCTTGAACATCTAGTGTTTTTTACACCTTTGTTCTCCATTTCAATTTATGGAATTTTTTTTCTCTAGCTTGTCTACTATGCGTCTTACTGCACTTTCAAAAATCTATTCCTTTCTTGGGATTGCCAGTAAGGGTTTTGCCTTTCTAGCACATTTACTATCATCTTACATATCTCTAGTTTGTCAACTCACTTCTCACCTCTATCCAGTCTCTGCATGTTGCTTCTTTAATTGCTTATATCTCTTCCTGAGTTCTTCCTTTTCCCTTTTAAGAGTTCATGTTCTCAGCCAGTCATGGTGGTGCACACTTATAATCGCAGTACTTAAGAGGCTGAGACAGGAGGATCACAGGTTCGAGGACACCCTCAGCAACATAACGAGATTATCAGCAACCTAGTGAGACCCTGTTTCAAAAAAAAATAATAAAATAGGGTTGGGGGTATAGCCCCCGGGTCCAATTCCCAGTACCATACACACACACACACACACACACACACACACACACACACACACAAAGAGTTCATGTTCTCATCCAATCCTTTGAGATGATGGACAGGGTATTTTTCTGAAATGTTCCTGTTTCCTGAAGTGATTCTTTTACCGATGTGCATTCTTCATCAGCTTTTTACTTGTTAGATGTCTTTCTTGTTAGATGATCCTTTCTCTGTTGAAACAGTTTTCTTGGTGGTTCCTTTGTGTTTCTTACTCCTCTTTCAATAAGGAAAGTGGTAGGCCAGCACTTTTCTCAAGATTGATGGGGGCCATAGAGGAGTGGGCCAGGGCCATTGATAGCTTCAGTCGAGGCATCCCTCTAAAACCACTTTCTCACCAAAAGCCCAGTGTTCTCTGTCTAGGGACACAAAAGCCCTTCGAGTTCTTTAGATCTCCTCACATCTTGAACCTGGAGGATAAATGGGAAATCTCTTTGCAGTTGTCTCTTCTTTAAATGTTTTTCCTATTATTTTTATACCTTTTCCCCTTCATCCTTAAAAATAAGCTTTATAGGGGTATAATTTATATACATTAAATCCATCCATTATAGTTTGAGGAGCAATTCAGTAATTGCACACAGTCATGAAGCACTATCACAGATCAAGATATAAACCATTTCCCTCTCCCCAAAGAATTTCCCTGTGTCTCTTTTGCATCAGTCCCCTCCTCCAGCCGCTCCCAGCCTCAGGCAACCAATGATCGATTCCTGCCACTATAATTTTTCTTTTTCCAGAATTTCATAAGATGGAATCATATGGTATGTAAACTTTTGTGCTTTATTTCTTTCACTTTGCATAATCCTTTTGAGATTCGGGCATATCATGGTGTGTATCAATGTCTTGTTCTTTTTTATTGTGGCATAATATTACATGGAAATTCTAGTTTTCTTGCCTAGTTGCCCACTGATGGACATTTGGGTTGTTTCTAGTTTGGGCCATTGATGAATAAAGCTTCTATGAACATTCACCTACAAGTATCTGAATGGATATTTTTTGTTGTTGTTATTGTCTTAGGCAAATACTTGGGATTGCTGAGTTGTATGTTAAGTGTGAACCTTAGTATTTTCCAAAGTGGGCATCTTATCTTACATTTCCAAGTAATGTATCAGCTTCCTGACTGATTGTCCTCAACAATGCTTGGTATTGTCAGTCCGTTACATTTCATTCTAGTGAGTATATAGTGCTAGCTAAGTGTGGTTTTAGTTTGTGTTTCATCAAAAAATATTAATGTCAACCATCTCTTCATGTGTTTATTATCCATTCATATATCTTCTTTGGAGACTTGTCTCAAATAATTTGCTCATTTTAAAACTGGGTTATTTGTCCCATTATTAGGTTGTAAGTATTCTTTAACTGTTCTAGGTACAAGTTCTTGATCAGATATATGTTTATAGTCTCCCATTCCATGACTGCTTTCTCTTTTCTTTATTTAATTTTATTATTATTTATTTACTTATTTGGTGCTAGGAATTGACCACAGGGCCTCGTGTATGCTAGGCAAGCACTCTACCACCTAACTACAGCCCCAGTCCCTCATTTTCTTTTTTCCTTTTTTATTTTTTGCAGTACTGGGGATTGAACCCAGGGGTATTCTACCTTCGAGCTACACCCCCAGCCCTATGTTTTTATTCTTTATTTTGAAACAGGGTCTCACTAAGTTGCGGAGGGCCTCACTAAGTAGTTGAGGCTGGCTACGAACCCGGATCCTCCTGTCTCAGCCTCCCAAGTACTGGGATTACAAGCGTGCGCCACCACGCCCGGCCCCAGTCCCTCATTTTCTTAATGATTTTTTTAAAGAGAAAAACTTTTTAATTTTGGTAAAGATTATCCTATCAACTTTTTTCAATGATTATATATTTGTTGTGTCCTACTTCAGAAAACTTTATGCAAGCCAATTTCACAAAGATTTCCTCCTGTTTCTTTCTTTCTTTCTTTTTGCTTTATATTATTTTATTTTATTTTTTTGTCTAACAGCTTTATCACTTTACCTCTTATGTTTAATCCATAACCCATTTAGAGTTAACTTCTGTGTATGATGAAAGGTAAGGGTTAGGGTTTATTCTTTCTACATATTTAATTGCTTTAGTACCGGTACTTGTTCTTAAATAAATTACGGAATCATTACTTAAGGAGTAACATGAGGTCTGTGTAGAAAATTCAAATAGTCATACCTGATGAAAAGGAAAAAAGCCACCACCTACAGTCTCAGTCACCTGAATTTGACACACTCGCCAGTGACTTACAAGGTTCCATCTCAGACAGCCCCAAGACCAGGTATTCTCCTTGTTTTATTCTTTATCAACCTGACAAGTGACACCAATTTTGAGTTTAGAATTATTATTATTGGTATTAAAGTTTTCATATGTTTACTGCTCACTGTATTTCTACTTTTGTGAACTTTATCTTCATGTCTTTACCTGATTTTCTTAGTAAGTTCACATTGTTTCTTGATGTATAATGACTATATATTAAAGATTTTTGTTGCATATAATACCAATATTTTCTGGTTTTTCATTTGCTATGTATCCATCTATTAAGTGACTACTGAGCATCTATGGTATGCCAGGCACTCTTTCAGATACAGAAAAATCACTGAATAACAAAGTAAGATATAAAAAAGCATGCCTTTAAGAAGCTTTAGTGTGTGTGTGTGTGTGTGTATGTGTGTGTGTGTGTGTGTGTGTGTGTGTGTGTGTGTGTGTGT
>PVJS01027229.1:11332-26500 GCA_004027185.1 Glis glis | reverse complement strand
TGTGAGACCTGGTTTCAAAATAAAGTATAAAAAATAGGGCCGGGGGTGTAGCGTGGAGGTAGAATGCCCCTGGGTTCAATTCCCGGTCTGCAACAACAAAAAAAAAAAAAAAAGAGAGAGAAAGAAACAGAAAATAAAACGTTAACTCCAAGTACAGCAGTAAACATCATACATGCAAATGGCCCAAATTCACTAGTACAGGGATTATCAGACTGGAAAATACGAGGAAATTTGCCTCTTTTCCTTTACCAAAATACCCTAAAACATAAAGAGACAGTAATGGTAAAAAAAAAAAAAAATGATGGAAAATGTTAAACCATGTTGACTGTCTGGAACCGTTGGTTCTAAACTTTCTCCCTCCTCTCACCGCCTCATCTCAGCCCAAGGCTCTGGGTGGTGACTCGCCCACTCTAAGGACCACTGCAACCAGACCCTTTGCCTCTGGTTTGTGCTGGGCTCACCCAGGGGGAGACACCAGCGGGAGCAGGAGTTGGGAGGCTTGGAGGAGAGACAGGTCAGGGTATTTTTCTCCCAACACTCTTCCTAAGGGATCCCAGTAGCTGTGTCGCTCTATCAAAAGCTGCACTCTTGTTAGAGGACTGTTTACATCTCTGGCTTCTAACGCCCCCCTCTCCTTGGGTCTTCAGTTGCTCGTTCTTAGATTCCTCACCTAAAGACAAATTTGTCTTCATCCTGCTTACCCTTAGTTAACCAGTTCTTTCAATAAGCTCATCCCAAATGTGTTCAAGTGTACAACTTGTTTCTTGACACAGGGTTTGCTAACATGTCGAGCAAGTTCTAAGCTAAAGATAAAAACTGATATAGTTATATTAATATCATATAAAATTACAACAAAGCAATTTTGTTTCCTATTTTTTCCTACTTTTTGTTGTTTTGTTTCCTGTTTCCTCACATTCTCACCAGCATTTGATATTGTTGGTATTTTTGATCATCGTCACTCTTGAGTCTATGGGTAAGTGGAGAGTCATGTCCTGTGCCGATTTGTTTTGATTCCTTCTTGGATTGTGGCCTTTTAGAGAGCATGAGCGCTGGGGATTTGGAGCCCTTCCTCTCTCTGTGTAGCTACCAAGTTTCTGATCGGAGAGTCTTGGAGTTACAACTGGGTGTCATGATTCTCAGCTTCCCTGTTCACCAGCCCAGGATGAGATGGGGAGGGAGGCAGCATCTACCGGAGCTTGGTCTCAGCTGGTTTGGGGAGCTCCAGGTTCAAATTTATGTGGGTAGCACACTCCACTGCGGTCTCTTCATGTCTCCAGCCAGAACCGACCTGGATGGGAAAGTCTCTATGGCAGTAACACTCATTCTCTGGTAGATAGGTCCTGGGACACTGGGTGGGTGCCAATCAGGGTCCTGTGGTGGTTTTTCTCAGGTCTCCAGTGTTCTCGCTGCATAGGCAATGGCTTGTGATTCTTTGTTTAGCTCTCCTTTTCTATCTCCACTTACAGTGTGAGAGATATGTAATTGTTTTCTCCTGCTGGTTCCTGTGTAATCTCACAGGCCGTCTTCTTTTTTTTTTTTTTTGTGGTACTGGGGATTGAACCCAGGGGCATTCTACCTCCGAGCTACACCCCCAGTCCTATTTTTTATTCTTTCTCACTAAGTTGCGGAGGGCCTCCCTAAGTAGCTGAGGCTGGCCGCGAACATGTATCCTCAGGTCTCAGCCTCCCAAGTACTGGGATTACAAGTGTGCGCCACAACGCCCAGCTCTCAGGCTGCCTTTCTTCTTCACAGAAGTTCGTCTTGTTATGGAAGAGTTTTCCCAGTGTTTAAACTCCAAGCTACAGAGCTTGTATCATTCCTCTACTCTGCCTATTTTTCATCTATTAAAAAATTAAAATACCTCGCCATGGTTCAAGGACATATATTACATAATGTTGTAAGAATATGATTTATGCCTCCTAATATTCTTTGCAACTACATGCTAAAATTATGTTTTATAAAAGCAGATGGCAAAATATTTAGTAACAGCAGATGTAATGGTGCACACCTGTAATTCCAGCAACTCTGGAGGCTGAGGCAGGAGGATCACAAGTTGGAGATCAGCCTGGGCAACTTGATGAGACCCTGTCTGAAAATAAAAAGTGCTGGGGACATATCTCAGTGTTCAAGTGCCCCTGGTTTTTATCCTTAGTACTGCAAAGAAAGAAAAAATAAATAACAATATTTTATTAAGGTCCTCTTCAGAATCAGTTTTTAAATGTTATTATAAAATAAATGGTCACTAATAGACATATATCTCAAATAGTTGTAAATTATAAGACTTGCATATATAACATTATTTGAATGACATTGTTTTAGAAAGTATTATTAAGTAATGCCATATTCTATTATAAAAGTTAATATATAGCAACAGTGTGACAGTGGTATACAGGAGTGGCCTTGAGCAGATATTTAGGGGCCTTCCGTGTGCATATCTTCGCAGCTCTGTATTGAATGACATCGCCTTGGTAACTTGAAATGGGCCAAGGTAGAAGTCTTTACTCACAACCCTCTCCTTTCAAACCTTGCAAGTCAGAAATGCCCCCTTTTTCTTAGGACAGGTAATTTTTAGCCATATACCTCCACACAACTGTATGGAGAATCTGATACATAAAAGTAGTTTCTGTAATGCTGGCATATAAGGTAAGTAAGGGGCAATAAAGAAATTATTTTTACTTTGGGAAGCAGAGACCGGAGGATCCGGGTTCGCGGCCAACCTCAACGTGCATGCGTGCACGATCTATATCTCTCTCCTCTCTCTCCTCTCTCCTCTCTCCTCTCTCCCTCTCTCTCTCTCTCTCTCTCTCTCTACCTAGTGAGGCCCTCCGCAACTTTGTGAGACCCAGTTTCAAAAATAAAGCATAAAAAAATAGGGCCGGGGGTATAGCGCGGAGGTAGAACGCCCCTGCGTTCAATCCCCGGTACCGCAAAAAAAAAAAAAAGAAATTATTTTGTGTAACTTCTCCTTTTTAGAGGATATATTCCCTTTTCATTAAGGCCTACAATTTCTCCATTGGATCTGTTGTATTGTTGGATTTTGTAACCAGAACTATTTCTTAATTCCCTTTAGATCACTACCATGTTTTCAGGCAATCCAAATTTACTGTAGTAATACTAACTAAAAACCAAAACAGGTATGCTCTTTGAAATTCAAAGTATTCCTTTGTGAAGAGGGTGATTGGGAAACAAGTTTTATAGGTTGGCAGAAATAAAAATCACATGCATTGCATAAAAGCTGGGCCAAAATTCAATAAGATTGTAGAACTCATGATGGTGCTCTGTGTGATATTTTACAGTTTCAGTGGATGCTAGATTTGCTTTTTCTTTGGTAACCACATGTGACATCACTAAAAAGAATGTAGCATGATCTAATGTTGAAACTAGGATCTACTTCAAGCAATCAGAAGAAAGACGCAATCTTACTACAACAAATATCAGCATACATACACAGTTAGTGTTTGGTGAGAGTTTTGCCTATTATATTGGTATTCTCTTTTTTTCTTTTTTATTGGTGCATTGTAATCATACATCTTCTTGAAGTTCAGGGTGATAGAGGCATACATGCACACAGTAGTCATTGAGCCCTCCCCCAGTTTGTGCTCTATTCCCTCCCCCTCCCCTCCTATCAAACCTATCAGCACAATGATAGGTTTTGATAAGTTTGTATACATCATGACCATTGAAGAATGGCAATCATGAAAAACACAAACAATAACAAATGCTAGCGAGGATGTGGAGAAGTAGGAACTCTGACACACTGTTGGTGGGATTGCAAATTAGTGCAACCACTTTGGAAAACAGTGTGGAGGATCCTCAGAAGAATGGGAATGAACCTACCACTATACCACTTCTGGGTATCTACCCAAAAGAACTGAAACCAAACTACCAGAGTAATGCATGCATATCTATGTTTATAGCTGTACAATTTACAATTGCCAAACTATGGAACTAGCTGAGATGTCCATCAACAGATGAATGGATTACAAAACTATGGGATATGTACACAATGGAATTCTACTCACCTATAAAGAAGAACAAAACTATGTCATTTGCAGGGAAATGGATGGAACTGGAGAACATTATGCTAAGTAAGATGAGTCAGTCACAAAAAGTGAATGGTATTCTTTTTTTAAAAACTTTTATTGGTACATTATAGTCTCACATCATAATTTAGTTCATAGTGATAGTGATATAAAATCACTATTTACTTAATTTATTTGATTTTCACAATTTACTCTATTTATACTATTTTTCATTTCTGAACTATTTGTAGTTCAGAAATTTAGGCTGGGAGGATAATCACGATGTCCCTGAGGACTCCATCTTTGCCGCAGAGCAATCTAGTCAAGGAGAATCTGGGATTAGAATGCGGAGGACATAGGCATGACCCTGTATATCTTCTACTTTAGTGAACAACCTCTGTTTTCTCCAGAGGAAACTTCAAAGCCCCAAGGCTAGGTCCCCTCAAGCAGCAACATGCCACCCTCTTAGTATAATTACCCTCGACTTTGTACCTCTACTTTATCACACATCTCTCTTTTCTCATCTCTTTAATGTTCTCCAGCATGCTGTGAAAAGCAAATCTCTGAATAATGATTCCTACTACATGGTATATCTCCATGCCATTGGAGGCTAGTACCCACCTGAAGCAGGATATCCAACAATATTAAACACTTCTCAAATAGTTCCGATATCATTCATCATTTTCATCACACACACACACACACACACACACACACACATCCACATCCACACATACATACACACTAGTTTCATTAAGAATGTGTTGATTATAGCCAGGCATGGTGGCGCACGCTTGTAATCCCAGTACTTTGGAGGCTGAGACAGGAGGATCACAGTTTCACAGCAAGCTTCAGCTACTTAGGGAGGCCCTCCACAACTTAGTGAGACCCTGTTTCAAAATAAAAAATAAAAAATAGGGCTGGGGGTGTAGCTCGGAGGTAGAATGCCCCTGGGTTCAATCCCCAGTACTGCAAAAAAAAAAAAAGAATGTGTTGTTTATAATTAAAGAGAACTTAAAGTGTTGACATATATAAACTATGAATTGTGAGGCAATGTGTTTGTTTTCTATACCTGTGTCAGTTGTTTTGGCGGGAAGGAGTAGAACTAGGGATAACTATACTTTTTAGAATTGCTCAGTAGCCAGAGCAACATAAATTCATTTGAAACATCAGCTGTCCTAGTAATTATCATACTTAGAGTTAACAGTAATTTGGCTCAAATAATTTGTTTTTGGTCTTTATATTGCTTAAGCATCTGTCCATGAATTAGCTTTTGTAATTTTTCAATATGTTCTGGTTCGTGTTTGGCATATTTGGTTGTGTTACAATAATGAGATGAAATCATAGATTTTTTTCTAAGTAGTCCTTGGATAATATTTAATGTGTTCCCTTCGACAGGCATCAAATTAAATTGTTTTTAGTTATTTTTTAATAAATCTGTTTCATCTTATTCAGATTTGATGTTATCAGTGAACTTAATTCAAATTATTTTCTCAGAATACACAAACTACATTAGGTCAAATAGGAAATGAAAATAGGTGACTTGACCCAGAAAAAGAAAATATTCTATTATTTATTTATATAGGTGCACATTACATAAAGCTCTATTTTCCCTAACTCAATTATGATATTATTTTGGGCTTACATATAAGTATGACAATCTCTCAGGTAGAACCTGCATAAGAGTTATTTCCTCATATAGAAATCTTGAATAAATATGCTACACTTTTGATTAGCTGCTTCTGAAGATCCTCAGCACATATATCTTTCCATCTCCTGATATTAAAATATATTATTTATTTATTTAATTAGTGTGGGGGGTACTGGGACTGAGCCCAGGGGCATTCTGACTCTGAGCTGTACCTCCAGCCTTATCTTATTTTCTATTTTGAAACAGGGCCTCACTATGTTGCTGAGGTGGGCTGTGAACCTGTGATCCTCCTGCCTCAGCTTCCCAAGTACTGGGATTACAGGCGTGCGCCATCACACATGGCTCATCTCCTGATATTCAATATGTTTCCTCTGTGTAACCTCCATATTTCACACTTTGATAATAGATATATAATTAGGCAGACAAATGATATAATTTTCACAAAATAATTTTTAATGAAATAAAATTCACGAACTTCCAATGAACTACTTTAAAGCGAACAATTCAGTCTCATTTAGTACATTCCCAATAATGTAGCATCACCAATTCTGCCTAGTTCCAAAACATTTTTATGATCACAAAATGAAATGGTGTACCCACTCAGCAATTGCTCCCCATTTTTCCTCTCCCACTGTCAGATCCCTGGAGGTGACCAAACAAAGTTTTCTATCTGAATGTACCTATTCTGAGTATTTCATGTAAGTAGAATCACACAACCCGTGACCTTTTGTGTCGGCTTCTTGCACTTACCGTATGTAATATACCACAATTTATTTCTCAGTTCATCCATTGATGGACATTCGAGCTATTTGCCCCTTTGGCTGTTGTAAATAGTGCTGCAATGCATATTTGTATGAATGCCATTTTCCATATAGGAGTGGAGCTGCTGGTTAATATGGTTATTCTATGTTTAACTTTTTGAGGAACCACCCAAGTGTTCCACAATTCAAAATGAATTCTTATAAATATAATTATATATATGTATATATATATGTATATATATGTATGTATATATGTGTATATATATATATATATATATATATATATATATGCAGCAGTGTGTGAAGGTTTCAATTTCTCCATATTTTTGCGAACCATTTTTACAGGTGTAGCCATCTTACTAGGTGTGAAGTGGTATCTCACTGTGTACCTAACGATTGATAACAAGTGTCTTTTCGTGTGATTATCAGTTATCTTTGGAGAGATGTCTATTCTACCTCTGAGCTACATGCCCAGCCCATTTTACTTCATTCTCAGACAGGATCTTCCTAAGTTGCCCAGGTGGGCCTTGATCTTGGGATTTTTCTGCCTTAGCCACCAAAGTAGCTGGGATTACAGAACTGCATCACCACTCCTGGTTTTTAATATGTTTTTTTTTTGACTCATAGAATTTTTAATTTTGATGTAGTCCAGATTTTTCTCTTATTGCTTGTATTTTTGGTGTCACATCTAAGAATTCATTACCAAATACAGGGTCTTGAAGATTTACCCCCGTTTTCTTCTATGAGTTTTTTTCTTAGCTCCTGTATTTAGGTTAATGCACTTTAAATTAATGTTCAGTATGGTATGGGTCAGGGGGTCCAACTTCATTCTTTTGCATGAAGATATTCAGCTGTTCCAGTACCATTTTTTGAAGAGTCTTATTTCCCAAGTGAATGGTCTTGGGCCCCTTGTATAAACGCAATTTACTATATGGCTGCGTAGCTTTATCTCAGGACTCTCATTTTTATTTCAGTGATCTGTGTTTGTCCTCATATAATATTTTAAGGATATATAAAACAGGAATTGTGCATAAACATGCTGTTTTTAAAGTTATTAGTCTAAAAGTTAAAATTAAGTTATAGTTATGTAGATAGCTGTGCTATAGGCATTGTGAACAAAGTAGAGTATGTCACCATGCCTAATCTCAAGAAAAGTTTAATATTTATTGTGGGGCTGACATAAGTAAATCAACAAATTAAGTTCAGTCTGAGAGGAGTACAGAATAGTATAGGAGTATGAGGCACATAATAATATTCACCAATGTATATTCTACCTCTTGTAGTTAATCTAAACCAACCACGAACCCTATTCCCCTCACCAGGGATTTCTTTTTGAAGATGTGCATGACTAAGTCGCGTTAAGTCAGGAGAGGTCCCAGGAGAGGTTACTGAGGAGTTCTGGATGTGACGTTTTATCATTCCTAAGAGAAAGCAATAGGAAGCTGGTCTTTTCCCAATGAAAATGAATGTCAAAATGTGTTCTAACATGATACTACTTGCATGAAACCACACTGCGACTGCAGATAGTCAAGACTGACTTCATCTGATGGTGTCACTGAACTATAGACTTAGCCACTCGGAAGTCTCATCTCCCTTTGGGTTTCCTTTTATATGATATCATAAATTATTATTTTCTGTAGTTTAAACATGATGTTTTGTTTCTTGAAGATGAAAAATCCTGATTAGAAGGAGCATAGTGGCAGAAGTACATCGAAATATGACTAAGGATCAAGGCAGCTTTCCAGAGAAGGTGGTATGTGGGTTGAATGTCAAATTAACAGTCAAGCAATAGAGAAGGAAGATGGTATTGCAAGAAGGAACATGATTCATGCTTGAGGTTGACAAAAGTGCTGATTTGCCTCATATTTTTCTCAATATAAATTAATCATTTGACATTTATTCTCTTTTATTTCTTCAATTCTTTTTGAGTCTTGGTTCTAATAATGCAGTAAGCTACATTGATTAAGATGGTACACTCTGGAGCCAGGATGCCTGCATGCAGATATCAGATCAGTCACATACCAGCCATGTGACCTGTTTAACTTCTCTGTTTTTTAAAAGTTCTTTAACTTTAATGAAGGAATAAAAGTTATAGAACCTTTCTTATTTAGTTGTATGGAAATTGAACGAAGTAATACATGCACCTGGTACAATGACAGTAGTCAAAAAATGTTGTTCATCTTATTCTAATGGTTATTCTACTGGTTTCAATTATTTGGTAGCCTCATCCCTTCTGAAAGATGCAACTAACCAGTGTCCTTGGTCATTAAATCATACTAGAATTAGTGAGGTACGCATCTGAGAGGTCAGATGGACTCAGAGTGAAGATAATTTTCCCAGTGTCACAGAGGAAATAAGTATTAGTCATCTGATTGTATTATAAGTATATAAGAAGATTTTCCACCTTTGCTTTTCTTATATATAATAAGATTAGTGGGATTTATATAAAGTTTGTGTTTCTCAAGGAAATTCTGTTGGTCAAAGGCAACATATTTTCTATAAAACCGTACTCCCTACTATGTGGATGCTTCTCATTTTAGAACAAGTTCTACTAAGAGATGATGTAGAAAGATTTCCTTGAAAGCATAGTACTTAGGTTGTGGTGCATTTTTGGCCCTTAAACATTAACCTTCTCAAGAACAATTTTTGACTCCTCTCATTAACATAAGCACCATATATCATATAATTGTTTGACAAAAGTGTAGTAAATATGGGTCACATCTTAATTTGTTGTAACATACACATAATTCTTATAATGATTGGAGTATAGTCTGATAGCTATAATGGAGATCCTCTAAACCCAACACAATAGGCTGCCATGCAGTTCCAGGGCTGGTGAGTGGCTCAGGGCAGGCAGGCAGAGTTGTTCCACAAACTCATCCAGGAATGGAGGCTCATCCTCTCTCCTTCTGGGCCATGCCATTCGGTGTTATCCTCACTTAAGGTGTTGAGGCTGGCTCTCAAGGGCCACATCTATATTCTAGCCCATGGTCAGGGGGAATGATAAGTTGGAGCTTTTGAAATTTTTCTTTAAAAAATAGGTATCAGTAGTTGCACTTGTTATTCCGTTCATACTTCACTGACCAAAATTCAAATAGTAGCTGTGAAGGATTCCAGGAAGTGTGGGCTTTAGCTTTGCATCCCTGTGTTTGTCTAAAATTATTCTGTTATAAAAAGGAAGAAGGGAGGAAATAGTTTTAGGTAACAATAGTGTAATTTTAGAAATATACAGGGGTAAGTAGTTTAGGGACTTGGTGGAGGCAAGGAGACCACAAAGGTAAATAATGTATTTATCTGTATATGTTAATTGTCTTAGTCAGTGTTCTTACAGCTATAATCTAAAATTGACCATACAACTTAGAGGAAGAAAGATTTATTTGCCCACCATTTGGAGATTTTGAGTTCAGTCCATGTGAGGCCAGGGACCACTAATCTAAGCATGGTGGCAGGAAGCAGAGAGAGGGAGAGCAGAAAACTTTCCTCTCACATCATGGAGGCTGGAAGCAAGAGAGAAAGCAAGGGGAGGAGGAACCATATATAATCCCCAATGCCTCAGCCCCAGGGCACACCCTTCCAGCCCACACCTTACCAGCCCAGGCCACCACCCAGATAAATTCATTATAATGAATGTACCCACTGCTGAGATTACAAGTCTCACGACTTAAGAACTCTTTACGGGACATTCTATATCTAACTATAACAATAAATAATACTACATGACTTACAAGATTAGAAGTGAGTAAGATAGGATGAATCTAGTAAATGTTGTTAGGAAAGGTGCACCATGTCCTCATGACTGGAATAAAGAAAGAAAGCAATCAGTGCTTGATTGTTCTTCTATGATCTTCAGTGAGTAATCAATCAATCCATTTGGTCATAAATAAGAACTCTTGTTCTGTTATATTCAATTATAAGTAGGGATCACAAAGAGGATGGTTCTTTTTTTAAATATAAGATTTAGAGTTTTTTATTATGAATTTAAATTCATTTAACTGATACATAAAACAAAAAATTGTACATATTTATGGAGTATCATGATATTTAGATACATGTATACATTATAAAATATTTAAATTAGGGTAAATATATTTGTCTCCTCAAACTAACTTCCTTGGTTCCTTCCTTCTTTCCTTCTTTCTTTCCTTCCTTCTTACCTTCCTTGCTTCCTTGCTTCTTTTTGCTAGGGATTGAACCCAGGGACATTCTACCTCCAAGCTATAACCCCAGCGCTTTTTATTTTTTATTTTGAAACAGAGTCTTGCTAACTTGCTGAGGGTCTTGCCAAGTTGCTGAAGCTTTCCTCGAACCTGTGATCCTCCTGTATCAGCCTCACAAGTACTGGGATTCCAGGTCTGCCCACCATGCCCAACTGCTATTGCATAGTAGGATGTTGATGAGTAATGATGATGTACTGTGTATCATCACCCTACTGTGCAATAGCGCACTAGAACTTCTTTTTCCTATCTAACTATAATTAATAATCATTGATCAACCTCTTCCTATTCCTTTCCCTTCTCTATTCTCCCCATTGTCTGTTAACTACCATTGTCCTCTCAACTTCCATGAGATCAGTGTTTTTTCTATTCACATGTGAGGTTATGCAGGACCTGTCTTCCTGTGCCTGGCTTATTTTGCTTAGCATAATAATCTCCATTCCATCCATGTTTTTGCAAATTACAGGATTTTATTCTTTTATGGCTGAATAATATTCTATTGTGTAGATGTTCCACAGTTTCTCTATCCATTCATCAGTTGATGGACACTTAGATTGTTTCAATTTCTTGGCTATTGTGAAGAATGTTGCAATAAATATGAGTGTGCAAATGTTTCATTGAGATACTGAGTTCATTTCCTTTGAATATACTCAGTAGTGGAACTGCTAGGTTCTTTAGTGGTTCTATTTTTTATTGTTTGAGATCCTTCCATACTATTTTCCATAATAGCTGTCCTAATTTATATTCCTACCTACTATATTAAAAGGTTCACTTTCCTCCCATCCTCACTAGCATTTGTTATGTTTAGTCTTTGCAACAATAGCTATTCTTACTGGAGTGAGATATCTTTTTTTTTTTTTTTTTGTGGTACCGGAGATTGAACGCAGGGGCGTTCTACCTCCGCGCTACACCCCCGGCCCTATTTTTTATACTTTATTTTGAGACCGGGTCTCACGAAGTTGCCGAGGGCCTCACTAAGTAGAGAGAGAGAGAGAGAGAGAGAGAGAGAGTGCACACACGCGCGAGTGCTTGAGCTGAGGCTGGCTGCGAACCAGATCTTCCGGTCTCCGCCTCCCAAAGTACTGGGATTACAAGCGTGCGCCACCACACCCGGCTTTGGAGTGAGATATCTTATTGTGGTTTCGATTTGCATTTCCTTGATGATTGGTGATGCTGAGTATTTTTATATACCTATTTGCCATTTTTATATTTTATTTTGAAAAGTGTTTATTGGAGTCTATTGTCCATTTTTATTATTTTTTATTTATTTATTTTTTTTGCGGTACCGGGGATTGAACCCAGGGGCGTTCTACCTCTGCGCTACACCTCTGGCCTATTTTTTATACTTTATATTGAAACCGGGTCTCACAAAGTTACGGAGGGCCTCACTAAGTAGAGAGAGAGAGACAGGGAGAAAGAGAGAGAGAGAGAGCTGAGGCTGTCTGCGAACCCGGATCCTCCGGTCTCTGCCTCCCAAAGTACTGGGATTACAAGCGTGCGCCACCACGCCCGGCCTATTTTCCACTTTTAAATTGAGTGATGATGATGATGATGATGATGGTGATGATGATGATGATGATGATGGTGATGATGATGATGATGGTGATGATGATGATGATGATGACGATGACGATGATGATGATGATGATGATTACTACTGCTGTTGAGTTTTGGTTTTCTTATATATTCTGGATATCAGAATATATGTTGTCAGATGCATAGTTGGCAAATATTTTCTCCCATTCTATAGGTTTCCTCTTCACTCTGTTGATTGTTTCTGTTGTTGAGCAGAAACTTTTTGGTTTCCTGTAATCTCATTTGTCTATTTTTGATTTTGCTTCCTATGCTTTTCAGGTCTTATAAAAAAAAATCTTCACCCATCCCACCCTCCTAAAGCATTTCCCTATGTTTTTGTCTAGTTGTTTCGTGGCTTCTGATCTTACATTTAAGTCTTCAGATAAACGAGGAGAGAGACTGGTAGAACAGTGAAAGGGGGTGGGGAAGGGAGAAAGGAGGATTGAAGAAGGAAACAATTCAAATATTGCTGTGTCCATAATATGAAGTTCTCCCTACCAATCTCACTAATACATACTGGGGGGAAGGACAGAGAGCAAGCTGAGACTCTGAAGGAAATTCACCAAGTGAGTGTGCATGCATGTTTGTATCACTCTGAACCTCACTCTGATATATAATTACAGTGTACCAATAAAAGTATATAAAAAGACATTCAAGTCTTTGATCCACTTTGAGTTATTTTTCGTAACTGGTGAGAGTTAGGGGTCTAGTTCCAATCTTCCACATGTGAGTATCCAATTTTTCCAGCACCATTTATTGAAAAGATATCCTCTCTCCAGTGTACACCTTTGTCAAAATCCGTTGGCTCTAGATGTGTGGGTTTACTTCTAGTCTCTCTATTCTGTTTCAGTGGTCCACATGTCTGTTATGTAAATACCATGCTGTTTTGATAACTAAAGTTTTGTAGTATATTTTGAAGTCAGGTAGTATAATGCTTCCTGCTTTGTTCTTTTGTTCAAGATTGCTTTGGCTATTCAGTTTTGGTTTTGTTTTTCTTTTTTTGTGGTTCCATACATTTTTTTAGGGTAAAATTTTCTAGTTCTATGAAGAAGGTCATTGGCATTTTGTTAGGGATTGCATTGAATCTGTAGAGCACTTTGGGTAATGTGGCCTTTTTAACAACATGAATGCTTCTAATTCATGAACACAGATTGTCTTTCAATTTTTTGTCTTTTCCTTTTTTTAGATTATTAAGGCAAGGTTTCTCTGTGTCACAATTTTGTTCATAATTCACCTAGGCAACAGCCTCAAAGATACAAACTATGCAATAATTAAGAACAGGAGCTTGTCAGGGTCATGTTGTTGACGTGAGTCCTGGTCAAAGAGGGCTGGCCTTCTTGCAAGGTGAATGAAGTCAGGAGACAGTTGAAGTAGTAAGGTTAGTGGGCTTGGGAGTGGAAGGATGGACAAAATTAAAATTCACTACCATTGCTGAGGTATAATGGTTGCTAGGTGAATTGTCAGGTGTGGAATATCTTTTCTGTTTTGGATCACATCAGCAAAAACTCTTGGAAAGCAATTCTACTCCTTTTTACAAGATAGGTTTCTTGAATAAAGCAGTTTCTGAACATGGGAACAAGAACAAGGGTTATTGTTTTTATTTATTTGTTTTTGTTCATTCCACTTTGTTTTCTATTCTAGCTACTTAAGTCTAACATTCTTGCTCTGTCAATGTGGAAACTGGCCAAATGAGTAAATTCACATTCATGGTTTGAAATAAATGCCCAGCACCAATGATTCTTTAGGAAGTAAATTGTTTCATATTTCCTTAGTAGACATGTGAAGAGGGTCACATTTGATAGTAGCTATGGGTAAAAATTTTTATCATAAAATAAGTTTACTTTTATTGTCTTTATATTTATTATTCTCAAATCTCTTGTCAGAACTATAGTAACGAAAAGTTCTTGAGTCTGACAAATTTGGCACTCCATGTCCTCTTGGAAAAAAAAGCAAGTGCATATGTAATATCTTTTTTTTTTTTTTTTTTGCGGTACCAGGGATTGAACGCAGGGTCGTTCTACCTTTGCGCTACACCCCCGGCCCTATTTTTATACTTTATTTAGAGACCGGGTCTCACGAAGTTTCAGAGGGCCTCACTAAGTAGAGAGAGAGAGAGACAGGGGGGGAGAGAGAGAGAGAGAGCTGAGGCTGCCTGCGAACCCGGATCCTCCAGTCTCCGCCTCCCAAAGTACTGGGATTACAAGCGTGTGCCACCACGCCCGGCTTATATGTAATATCTTAACAATTAAATATTTACGTTACCAAGATCTGAAAATTAAAATTAGTATCTATGGAAAAATTCAACCAATTTTTAGGTAATAAAACATCTAAAATCAATTTCTGATATGTATAACATACCATGATTATTATTCACTTTATTAGTTTTGTCAAATTATCCTTACCTACCTTTATCTAAGTTACTGTAATGAAACACATTCTCCATTTCATGCTACAGAGTAACAATTCATTACTATCTATAATGGCACTTGAATTTAATCAACTATATTAAGCACTGACTTATTTCTATGATGGTTTAAAAAATAGTGATACATATTTTGGATATTGATAGTCTTAGATTCTCAACATAACATCTTTTATGGCTGAAAAATTAACACTGGAACAATGAGTTTAATAAACCGCCAGGCAGTAAGCAAATATATTGTCAAAAATCCATGTAATTTAGTAATTTACTAATCCTAATAGAGTACATCCTACATAAGCAAAGGATTTGAATAAAATTGTTTTTTTTTTTTTGGTGGTACCGGGGATTGAACCGAGGGGCGTTCTACCTCCATGCTACACCCGCGGCCTTATTATTTTTTTTTATACTTTATTTTGAAACCGGGTTTCACGAAGTTGCAGAGGGCCTCACTAGGTAGAGTGAGAGAGAGAGACAGACAGGGAGAGAGAGAGAGAGAGCTGAGGCTGGCCGCGAACCCGGATCC
>PVJS01027229.1:0-11232 GCA_004027185.1 Glis glis | reverse complement strand
GTACTGGGATTATAAGCGTGCAGCACCACGCCTGGCGATCGTCATATTTTTTGAATAAAATTTAGAAAAATGCTGATTCCAAAATATTTTAACTATTTGATTTTTTGTATAAAAGTGTTACAGTCCAATTTTTTAAAAAATAGATGCATTTGATTAATTATAAAATTTAGATTATAAATATAAGTATAAACTCAAATATTTATTATTTATTAAATCATCTTTTCATGATCTTGGATTGGGCAAAGATTTTTTGAACAGGGCATACAAATAATTAACCACAAAATAAAAAAGTCCTGTATTAATATTAATAACTTGCTTCATCAAAATATGTGATTAAGATAGTGAAAAAAGCTAGAGTGGGAAAGATATTTTCATTACGTAAATCTGGCCAATGTTATATTCAGAATATATAAAGAACTTTTTGCAAATTAATTTTTAAAAAGACAGACAAACCAGTAGAAAGAGAAATTTGCAGGTACTTCACAATAGAGACTATCCAAATACCTAATAAGTATGTAAATTTGTGAACCTCATTAGTCATTAAAGAAATTCCAAATATAACTATAATGAGATACTACTATACATCTACGAACTGGCTAAAATGAAAAGATAGATAATTCCAAGTATTAGCAAGGAATTATAGCAGTTGAAACTCATATTCTTTGCAATAAAGTGTGTAAATTGGTACAACTCTTTTGGCTAATTTGCAATATCTATTAAAGATGATCATAATGTAGTCCTTCGTGATAGTGACATACATGCACACAGCACTTGGTAATACATTATGATGTGAGACTATAATGCACCAATAAAAGTATATAAATAAAAAACAAAACTTCCTGTTTAAAAATAAATAAATGAATATTGCGCGCACACACAAACACACACACACACACACACACACACACTCATGCTGTTCATATGCATATCCTACAACTGAGAAATTCCACTCCTAGATATACACTCAATAGGAATGCACACTCAGGTTCACCTAAACCACATACAAGGATGCTCATAATAGCATTTCTAGTAATAGCCATAACTTGGTGTGAATGATCACACACACATGCAAAAATACACACCAGAAACCTAAAAGTAAATACTTACAACTTGGGAAGCTGAGACAGGAGGATTGCAGGTTCAAGACCAGCGAGGGGTAGCTTAGCAAGACACTGCTTCCTTAGTACCACAATACATACATACATACATACATACATACACATATATACATACATACATACACATTTTTTTTAAAAAAGAACTAATTAATCATTGTGTTATGTCAGGTTATTGATTACCCCCATGAGGGATGGCATTCACTGGATGTCTTATGGAGAGGGGACTTCTAAGGTTCTGCTGATACAGGATTCCCTTTTCTATTTAATTATTGGTGCATATCAATTACACAGATAAATGGGTTGCTTTGTGTCATTTTCTTACATGCATATAATGTGTTTTGATTGTATCCACCCTCCCCACTTCCCTCTCCTACCCTCCTCACTCTAGTTCCCTTTTCCTCGTCTAATAGTTCCCCTTCTACTTTCTTGTCATCTCACACTTTTTCCTCCCCCCTACGTTGTATATATGAGAGAAGACATACTATACTTGTCTTTCTGAATGTGGCTTATTTTACTTAACGACCTTAATTCCATCCATTTCTCAACAAATGACATGCTTCCATTGTTCTCTGTGGATGAATAATACTCCGTTGTGTGTGTTTACCACATTTTCTTTATCCATTCATCCGTCGATGGGCATCTAGGCTGATTCTTTAACTTAGCTACTGTGCAGAGTGCCAGGATATACATAGCTATGCAGGCTATCTCCTTCGTATGCCGACTTTGACTCCGTCATGTACATACCCAGGAGTGGTATAGCTGAATCATATGGTAGCTCTACTTTTATTATTTTAATTTTTTAGCAATCTCCATACAATTTTCATAGTGGCTGAACTAATTTACATTCCCATCACTAGTGTATAGGAGTTCCTTTCCCTGAATCTTCACCAGAATTTGGGGTTTTCTGTTTGTTTGTTTTCTTCACAGTAACGATTCTGGCTGGAGTGAGATGGAATCTCAAAGTAGTTTTGATTTTCATTTCCTGATGCCTAAATATGTTGAGCCGTTTTTCATATATTTATTGGTCATTTGCATTTCTCTTGGGAACTATCTATCCAGCTCATTTGCCCATTTACTGATTGGATTACTTGCTATTTTGGTGTTGACTTTTATATTTATTTATATCTTCTGGATAGTAATCCTCTGTCTGATAGCTGGAAAAGACTTTCTCACATTCTGTGTGCTGTCTCTTCACTCAAATGTTTCTTTTTATTTTATTTATTTATTTATTTATTTTTTATTTATTTTATTTATTTTTTGCGGTACCGGGGATTGAACCCAGGGGCATTCTACCTCCGAGCTACACCCCCGGCCCTATTTTTTTTTTATGGTACCGGGGGTTGAACCCAGGGGCGTTTTACCTCTGAGCTACACCCCCAGCCCTATTTTTTATACTTTATTTTGAAACCGGGTCTCATGAAGTTGCAGAGGGCCTCACTAAGTAGCTGAGGCTGGCCGCGAACCCGGATCCTCTGGTCTCCGCCTCCCAAGTACTGGTATTACAAGCGAGCGCCACCACGCCCGGCTTCAAATGTTTCTTTTTTGTTTGTTTTGTTTTGTTTTTGTGGTACTAGGGATTGAACCCAGGGGCATTCTACCTCTGAGCTACATCCCCAGCCCTATTTTATTTTTTATTTTGAAACAGGGTCTCACTAAGTCGCAGAGGCTCTGACTGAGTTGCTGAGGCTGGCAGGGAACCTTCAATTCTCCTGTCTCAGCCTCCCATGTATTGAGATTACAGATGTGCACCACCATGCCCAGCTGAATGGTTTCTTTTGATGTGTAGAAGTTTTTTGATTTGATGAGATCCCATTTGTCAATACAATTAGAATCCTATTCAGGAAATTGTTGCCTAAACCAAGATCTTGAAGCATTTCCCCTATTTTCCTTTAAAAGCTTCAAAGTTTGGGGTAAGTGAAGGATTGTGATCTATTTTGA
This sequence comes from Glis glis, assembly GCA_004027185.1. Classification (NCBI taxonomy): domain Eukaryota; kingdom Metazoa; phylum Chordata; class Mammalia; order Rodentia; family Gliridae; genus Glis; species Glis glis. The sequence goes on along the minus strand of PVJS01027229.1, from coordinate 8,176 downwards.
GTTGAGTTTTAAATAGGGCAAAAGAGAGGGCTCTAATATAGGTGGATACCCAGTTTTCTCAGAATCACTGGTTGAAGAGGCTGTCTTTTCTCCAGTGTATGTTTTTGGCTCCTTTGGTGAGAGTCAAATAGCTATAGATGTGTAGGTTTATTCTTGGGTCCTCTATTCCATTCCAGTGGTCTATGTCTTTTTAAAAATTTCAATACCATGCTGTTTTATCAAAATGACTCTATAATATATTTTGAAATCAGGTGTTACGATGCCTCCAGCATTATTACTTTTGCTCAGGATTGCTTTGCCTATTTTGGGGTCTTTTGCGCTTCCATATGAATTTTAGGATTTTTTTTCTTAAGTCTGTGAAAGATGTCATTGGTATTTTGATGGGAATTGTATTGACTCTGTAAATTGATTTAAGTACAGCCATTAAAAAATATCAGTTCTCCCCATCTGTGAACATGGAATATCTTCCTATTTTCTAGTGATTTTTAAAAAATTTTTCTTCTGTGTTTTATAATTTTCATTGTAGAAAACTCCTTGGTTAGGTTTACTCCTAGCTTTTCTCTTTCTTTGAGGTTATTATAAATAGATTGTTTTTCTGATTTCTTTTTTCACCAAGTTCATTATTGCTGTGGAGAAAAGCTGCCAATTTTTCAGTGTTAATTTTGTATCCTGCTACTTTTCTATATTTATTTATCAGTTCTAGGAGACTGAGTGGGTTCATTAGGGTTTTCTAGGTATAGTATATTGTCTGCACACTGGGATAATTTGACTTCATGGTTTCCTATTTGTATGTGTTTTATTCCCACTGATATGTTAAATAAGAGTGGTGAGAATGGACACCCTTGTCTCATTCCTGATTTTAGAGAATGTGCTTTCAGTTTTTCCCCATTTGTATGGTATCAGATATGGGTCTGTCATGTGCAGCCTTTATCACATTGAAAAATGGTCCGTTAGTACTTAGTTTATTCAAGACTTTTATCATGAAGGGATGTTGAATTTTATTGAAGGTTTTTTCTGCATATATTGATGTTATGACATAGGATTTCTGATTGTGGATCCTAATTATGCAGATGTGTTAAATTTTTGACAATCAGTTGAGCTATATACTTATTGCTTGGGCCTTTTCTGTATTTTCTGCTTCAGTAAAATGCTTAAAAATATATTTGTTGTGGGAAGGCAACCGGCAAAATGGACTCACCCAGTCTCAACAAGGGGATTGATCCTGGGAGCTTCTTTGTCTTCTTAGGCCTGAGATACGGAAGCACTTGGATATACCAATAGGGGGATCCCATCACATCTCTACCCCAGGAGAAAAATATCCTGGGGCCAGACCTGGAAAATTCTTTCTGCCCCCTCATGTAATACCACCAGATACCAGTGGGAGCCACAGGGGCACAAAATAAAGTGTACAGAACAATATAAAATTGTAAAGTCTCTTAAAATTAGACACAGATTTCAATGGCAGCCCACAAAAGTATCTTGAGAACTGTCATACTAAAACTAAACAAGGTGAATGCCTGCTAAATTTAAAAAAAAAAAACCTGGAATAGAAGTCAGTCTCCTAGCAAAATAGAAAAAATATCCAGACTGCAATAACAAAGCACTCCTCATGTAAAAAAACAAACAAATCAGAACTTATGTGAGAAAAGACACATCGACTCATGCCAACATAGATGAATTTGATGTTGGAATTATTAGACACTAAGTTTATTTATTTGTTTATTCTTTCTTCCTTTTCAACTATGTACCTTTGTGCTTCTGAATTTTCTTCATATATTTCAACCAAAACAAACCATCATTAATATAATAAACATAGAAACTGATATAAGAATTCACCCATTTTCAGTGAAGTAGACATTAAAGAGATTTCCAAATACCACATTTTTGTATTCTAAATGAATTAGTAAATATTTAAATTCTCACTTTTTCTTTTTAACTTTACTTTTAATTTTTAACCGATAATTACATTTACTCATGGGGTACAATGTGGTATTTTGATATATATGTATACTTTGTGGAATGACCATATCAATCTATTGCAATAACACTTTAAAAAAATCTCTTTGCGGTCTGTAATGATTGGGATTTAGAGTTTCCCCTAGACCTCTTGGAAACCTGCCAGGGCAGCCATGTTGGAAGTGAGGCTTGGTTGCCAAGGAACGATCCCTTGGGGGTGTGGCCTCGGAGATTATATAAGGTTCCTGCTCCCCTTGCTCTCTCTCCCTCTCTCACCCTCTCTCTTGCTTCTGGCCTCCATGATGTGAGAGCAGAGCTCTTGCTCTCTCCCTCTCACTGCTTCCCACCGCCATCCCCTGAGTTCTGCAGACTCAGCCTGACATGGACTAAAACTCTGAAATCTCCAAAATTGTGAGCAAACAAGTTGTCCTTCCTCTAAGTTATGTGGTCAGTTGCTTGGGATTACAGCAGTTAGAATGCTGAGTGAAACAGGGTCCTCTGTATATTTTAAGAGTAAAAGTGTGTTCTATGACCAAAAAGTTGTTTGAGAACCTGGAAATTGTTGCTTAAAGGAGCAAAAGACAATGATTTGGAGGGAAACAGATGACCACAAGTTGCAGGGCTGCCCCAGCAGGCTGAACCAATCACATCGAAATTGTTTTGTGACATAGAAAAGTCTTTGTTCTAAAATGGGTCTATTCTTGGGTTCTTCTGTTACAACAGCCAAGCTTACTATGACAGCCATCAGCCCACGTACACCAAACACTGCTACACTCTCACATTTAATTTCTGCAAAAATAGTGTGTTAGTCATTTTAAGTTCCTTTTTGTCAGATGAGGAGAATGAGGGTCAGAGAGGAAGTGTACTTGCTCAAGATATGCGGGTCTTATTCTGAAGCCCGATTCTTTTAATAATGAGTTGTACACGCTTGTGAGCCAAACAGACCTAGATTTATATTCTTGCTTAGCTATTCACTGTTTTGAAGACTTGATAGCTGTTAAGTAGACATTTGGATATTACCTGTTTTGCAGTGCTGTAAGAATTAAGTAAGTAAATGGATGTAAAATTTGTTCCAAAGTAAACACTAAATAAATGTTAACTCCTGTTATGTCTCAATGTGTCTCATCTGTATCTACTAGGGATTTCATGGTCATTAGAAAGTTATGTGTAAGGTGCTTAGAAGCAACATATCTGGCATGTCATTTGTAAACACTAAATGGTCGCTGTAATTGTTAGCCTGGCGTTTTTTGTATGTAATTATTTGAGGAAACTTCCTTGGTTCTAGGAGGCTCATTCTTAAATATAGTCGGTGTGTCATCTAAAATTTTTAGTGAAGCACTCTCAGCTCTGAGCTAGTGACTTTCAAGACAGAATCAGGTATCACCACTTCTGACTTGATTGCTCAGTTGTGCTTAGAAAATGCAGTCAGGGGTGTTAGAAGCATGTTTAATAAGACTCCCCTTGTTTACTGTGTTTCTTCATGTTTAACCACTGGAAGACACATAGCGAGCTTCTCCAGTCCATTCACACTTGCAGGAGATTTCATGACATAAGTGAGAAACTATGTAGGATACTTCTTTATTTAAACCTACATCTTAATTATATTTTTTAAAAATATATTATCTTAATTTAAGTTCACTGTCCTTGAAAAATAGTTATCAAAAAATAATAGTGTGAAAAATTTCCATTTTCCTTTGTTTTTCATCCACACAGTTCCCACCCCATTCCCAATGGGTTTTCATTATTATTAGTTCCCTATGTATCCTTCCAGAGATTTCTCCTGTTTTAAATGTACATACAAGCACTGCAGGATTTGCTAGAAATTTTGGCATTTAACCAAACTGGGTTCTTGGCACAAACATTAAGATAAAAAGATCTGTGTGAAGCCCTCTGGATCCCTCGCACGCCTGCTGAGACTTGAACAGCGGCAGACGTTAGGGACATACTCTGGATGTTTATCTAGTGGTTTTATTTCTTCTGTTTGTCTCTGGCAGTGATTTAGGCGGAGTGAAACTAGAGTTGCTTTTGAAATGTTCTTGAAGTCTCATTCATTTCCTGCCACCCCATCCCAATTGTGTTTGAAGTAGAAAGCTGAGGAGGGAAAATGGCGAAGGTGAAGGCAGACGGGTTTTAGTCCCTGGCATCTCCAGGCAGAAGTGGTCCTTGAAGGCACAGCTCTGCCCTCAGAGGCTCTGTTCTTTCTCCTGCACTGTGCTGCAGCCCATTCCGCCCGCTTTTGTCTGCTTTTGCACACTGAACAGTAATGCACTGCGTATCTCAGAAGAGCTAGAAGAGAGGAAATCGAATGCACTCACCATAGGAAATGATAAAAGCTTAAGTGATGAATATGCTAATTAGCCTGATTTGCTCATTACTTGATATATATGAATCAGAACATCACATCGTGCCCCATAACTGTGTACAATTATTATGTGTCAATTACAAGTTTAAAAAATAAATTTTATCAGCATTTAAGAAAAAAAAACTCGTATTAGATATGCACTTAAACCAAGAGAATATTAGAAGTTATGGATGATCTCTAGAAAGGGATGATTTTTATTGAAAGAGCCTTAAAGTCATACTGATTTTAAAAAATGAGGTATAACTTTATTGTAATATCCATTTAAAATTGTACATTAATGAAGCCAGGTGTGTGGTGGTGCACGCTTGTAGTCCCAGTACTTGGGAGGCTGAGACAGGAGGATCTGGGTTTGCGGCCAGCCTCAGCTACTCAGTGAGGCCCTCCTCAACTTAGCAAGACCCTGTTGCAAAATAAAGAAAAAAAATAGGGCTGGGGGTGTAGCTCAGAGGTAGAATGCCCCTGGGTTCAATCCCTAGTACCACAAAAAAAAAACCAAAAATTATACATTAATGTTATTTTATAATAGTGGCTGCTGTTGTGTGAAAATCAATGTTCATCAGGTCTTCTTTGGACTCTTTATTATATAATGTAGTAATACTAATTTTGATAACCAGAGGAATTAATTTCTCTGTCGTGGACCAGGTTAACATGGGCATTCCTGCCAGCAAATTTTTCTGTATAGCGAGTTACAGACCACTCTTCCTTCTACCTATGGCTCCCTCATTCCCTAGGCCTTTCAGCCAGCAGAATTGTAAAGAGACAGTGAAGAAGGCAGTCTGCTTCTTCTTAGAAACGGTTCACATCTGCTGCACCTCGTTAGCCAACAATGGTTTTCATGTGGCCACACCTGGTGGCAAGAGGGTTGTGCAGTAGTCCTTTTCTGGGTAGCTCCTTTCTAGCATCACCTCCTCCCCCAGGAAAGGGAACCGCTGGTGGTGCTTAGTCATCTCTGGTGCAAACCCTCTCTCAGCAATTAGTGACTCATTACATGGCCCAGCAATTTAATATATTAGTGGGATTTGTGAAAATTTGATTTGGTGAAGTGGCAAGATCACCCCCACATTTTGTGATGTGCTACTTATGCGCCATTCTGTGTTGGATCATTTATGGGTCAATTCTCACCGTCAACACAAAGATTCTTTCTAACATGAGAATCAGGTCTGTGTTCACCTCTAGTCACTGCTGCTCTCTGGGTGCGTGACCTTGGGGAAATCATTTCATCTCTCTCAGCCTGCATTTCCTCCTCCATGAATCAAGGAGGTGAAGCACGGTGTGATGATCTTCAAAGGTCCTTTCATTGTTAAAATGATATTCGTGTTATGTAAATTTAAAGGTTGTAGTGACATTTTTGTTCCACCTATTTATATGTTACTTTAATTATAATACTTAAGAAATATGTCATTCTCATTTTGAGTCAGCAGTCCTCATTGCAAGAGTAAAAATTTGGTATTTGTATTTATTCATGCCTAGTTAAATTTAACAGCAACGTGAAATAAATGATTACCTGTTTTGGATATAATTTCATAATAAGGCCTCTGAAGGTCGTTTGAAATACTGCACTAATTAATGTTTTATTTCTAGCCTTCCTTAATTATTCTAGCCAGATGGTCCTTTATTTATGTTATTGCTAGAGGTTTCCAGCTGAGGTTGTTTGATTGTTGAAGAAAAATATGTGATGGCACTATACGATAACTGTAATTGAATTGTTAGGTATGTTAGAGTATTTGAGCCTTCTGTCCCTGTTCTATCCACATCTGGGAAATAAGTTTGTTAACAAAGCACTTTGACACCTCATCTGATGCCTGAGTGAGATTCTGCACTATGTAGATGGCATTCAAATGGGGAAATGACTCTGCATTTTATTATAAAAGGAGGTGCTTTGCAAATATCTCTCTGTGAAAAGTTCATTTTGTGAATGAAAAAAAAACCCTTTAAAATAAGTACTCTTTTAAGGACATGATCTGTTTTCCCAATGTCCTAATAACTTGAGGAATAAACTGTTCTATTAAGGTCAAATTTAAAATTTGTACAGATTAACTACCATTTAGGAAGCAGTTAAATGGAGTTTTTATGTCAGGAAACTTCAAAAGTCTAAATGAATTATCCGCTGAATAGTTAGTCCAATAAAAGAAACAGACTTAAAGTGCAAGATAAAAGTGATAAAGTGACAGTAAATTAGAGAATAGAACTAAAAGCTCTATTGTTATGAAGAACAACAATAGACCTCCTGAATTATCTATGTTTCTTTTGAAAGTATCTCTTCTCCTTTCTTCACTTGTGAGTTTTAGAATTACTAACTAAATTAATAGTGTTTGATCTGGAAGCTTCTATCAGCCAAGTTAGTAGGAAAGCCTTATTAAAATGGCCATTGGCAACTCAACACTGGACAATTTTCTTCCAAGAAAACGTGATTTCATTATTTTGGTACTTAAGCCATGCCCATGCAGAATAAATCAGCTCAATGACCTTCCCTGCAATATGTTCAAAGACTCTGAAACCATGGTGTGTGCAGAGCTGATGCTGCTGACAGGATTGTCCCAGTGTCTTGGTAATTCAGTCTGTAGGCTATTTGCCATGTCATGGTCACTTTGTCTTATCTATGTTTATCACGATTTATATATAAATAAAACGTTACTGGTCAGAAAACTTTTTTGGGTACTGGTGATTGAACCCAGGGGTATTCTGTCTCTGAGCTATACCCCCAGTCCTTTTTATTTTGAAACAGGGCCTCATTGAGTTGCTGAGAGTCTCACCAAGTTACTAAGGCTGGCCTCAAACCTGCCATCCTCCTGTCTCAGCCTCCCAAGTACAGGGATTACAGGCGTGCGCCACTGTGACTGACTGGTCAGAAAACTTTTCCTTAAATCAGGATATTTGTTCTTAGTGTTTAAAGAGGTATCAATTCTGGATTATACTTTGATAACACCTCCTCGTTTATAAAGGAAAGATCCCAGAGCCAGCATGAATTCAAAGGGTATGTTTGAAAAGGTCAACAAGGCATTTAAGAAATTAATACAGATTATGAGAAATTAGAGAAGGGGAGGTATATATAAGCATCTTTGTAATAATTATTAAATTTGTTTCTACTGGAATTCATTAGAAGATGAAATGGTATGTTTGGCCAATTGGTTTTAATTATTTTTGTTTTTTTTCTGTCTTTCATTGGTGCATGTTAATTATACAGAGTAGTGTGTTTCATTGTAGCATATTTGTACATGCACAGAATAACATTTGGTTAGTTTTACTCCCTATTACCTCTACTTCCCTTCCCTTCCCTTCCCTTCATCCATCCCATTCATCCCCTTCCTCTAACCCAATAGTCTCCTTTCGGATATCCCCTTTTTATCCAAAAGAATTAAAGTAAGCATACTTTAGAAATACATACATACCCATGACTATCACAGTACAATTTCCAATAGTCAAGTTATGGAATCAGCCTAGGTGTCTGTCAAGAGATGAGTAAATAAAGAGAATGTGCCTTATATACATCTATATATACATATACATACACTATAGAATTTTCATTCAGCCATAAAGAAGAACAAAATTATACCATTTGCAGGAGAATGAAAAGGGTTTATTTTGAAGTTGACTTTCCTACTTCTCTTCTTTGTTTAAAAAATGCTTTTATTGCTGCATTGTAATTATATATAATAGTGAAGTTCCAAGTAATATAAAGATAAATGCACACATTACTTGGCATATTTTCTTTTTTTTTTTGTGGTACCGGGAATTGAACCCAGGGGCGTTCTACCTCCGCGCTATACCCCCAGCCCTATTTTTTATACTTTATTTTGAAACCAGGTCTCACGAAGTTGCGGAGGGCCTCACTAAGTAGCTGAGGCTGGCCGCGAACCC
>PVJS01027228.1:0-26400 GCA_004027185.1 Glis glis | reverse complement strand
CTACTTAGTGAGGCCCTCCGCAACTTCGTGAGACCCAGTTTCAAAATAAAGGATAAAAAATAGGGCCGGGGGTGTAGCACGGAGGTAGAACGCCCCTGGGTTCAATCCCCGGTGCCACAAAAAAAAAAAAAAAAACAGCACGCTTGTAATCCCAGTACTTGGGAGGCTGAGACAGGAGGATCGCAGGATCGTAGGTTCACGGCCAGCCTCAGCAACTTAGTGATGCCTTCCGCAACTTAGACCCTGTTTCAAAATAAAAAATAAAATAGGGCTGGGGGTGTAGCTCAGAGGTAGAATGTCCCTGAGTTCAATCCCCAGTACCAAAACAAACAAACAAAAAAACACACAGAAACCCATGATCCCAGAGAGATACAAGTAAACAAACATAAATGACTTTGGGGCAGGGGTCTTAGAAGGCCACCTAGACGTGTCCTAGTAATTCACTAATGGGATGAGGAAATGAGAAATGATGCTAGAACTAGTAGGTGGAAGTTGGATGAGGAGTGAGATTTTTACCTAGTTTGAAAACAGCTCCTACAAGCCAGGCGTGGTGACTCATGTTTGTAATCCCAGTACTTGGGAGGCTGAAACCGGAGGATCCGGGTTTGCAGCCAGCCTCAGCTACTTAGTGAGGCCCTCCACAACTTAGTGAGACCCAGTTTCAAAATAAAGAATAAAAAAATAGGGCTGGGGTGTAACTTGGAGGTAGAATGCCCCTGGGTTCAATCCCCAGTACTGCAAAAAAGAAAAAAAGCAAAATCTCCTACAAGTAGTGATTGCAAAGGCAAAACCAGTTCACATTACACTGGAGAAACCTGGGGGACACCACCTGGCCAAGGGCTCAAAGCCAGGATCACAAGGTGAGGACAGAGACCCAGGCCCCAATCAGGTGCTCTGAGACCACCTGCATACTGACACACCTGTGACCAAGGTGCAGCCCCTGAACCCGTCCACAGCCAGCCTGAGGGCCACCTATGGAGCAAGGGGTCTACACCCCAACCGTGCACTGAGGAAGCACTCCAGATTAAAGGGGGCTGCAGAGACCTGCAAATGCAATTTGTGGACTAGGCTAGCTACATCCTAAACCATGAAAAGAGAAAGGGCTATAAGATTATTGGTACAAGTGAGGAAGTTTGGTTCTAGACTGTTTTGAAAACTACCTGGGATTAATGTTAAATTTACTGACTTTGGTAACTACTGTGGTTTATGTAAGAGAATGCCTTTGTTCTTAGCAATATGTTGGTATATTTAGGGTTAAAGGGACATGATAACTCCAATTTATTCTTCTAATGGTTCAGGAAAACATGCATAGGAGAGGGAGGGAAGAAGGGAAGGAAGGAAGGAGGGAGTGAGATTGTTTGCAAATGGAGCAAAATGTAAATAGCTGGTAAATCTGGATAAGGGATATCTTGTATTTTTTTGCAACCTTTCAGTAAGTTTAAATTATATCAAGATAAAGTTACAAAAACTTTTTTAAAAGAAAACAAATGGTTTCACTGTTTTCTTCCTGGCATTTGTGTTGTGGTTAGAATCAAATCCATTTCAGAACTAGTTTCATAGCCCAAGGCATATTCTATTTACATTTATAAGAAATGAACTTTGAGCTGTCTGGAGCATTCAAATCCCTTTAAACATCTAAAATTTCACCATCAGAGAAACTTACGCAATTGAAACCAGGTAAAAACCCCAGGCACCCAGAAGATACTAAGAACTCGGGCACCCAGAAGATACTAAGAACTCGGGCACCCAGAACTTGAGTTCACAAAAGGTTTACATCTTGCTGAAGAGGAGCTGCTTCTCTCCATGGAAGCAGCTGGCACAGGAAACCAAAGGCACTCGGGAAGGCAAGCCCTGGAGCGAGGAGGGACAGAGCCACAGAGGGTCTAGGGAACGACTGCAGAACTGCACAGAGCAGCTCAAGGCTGGACAACAGGCTGCAGCTTTGTGATGTGGGGGGCTAAGCACAAACGGTGCTCCTTGGTGAGCGGACGGCTGCAGGACCAGGGCTGAGCGCCTGGCCTCTGCTAGGGCTGCCCAAGTCTTCACCAAGACACCGCAGACAAACTCGCAGCATCGAAACCAAAGCTGCGTGCTTAGTTTTGGTCTAAGGGCTTAAGCTCACACTACTGGCCATGATATTTGACAGATTCATAAAAAGCATCTTGGACATCCTTCCTTTTGTGGTTAAGAGGTTGAAAACCCCAAAACAAGTCGCCACAAGTAAAAGAAGCAGCAGCCAGGGGCTCTGAGCCCAGAGGAGCCCTCCTTCCAGGGCATCAGGTGTGAGAAGCCAAGCCTGGCGCTGGACCAGGGGCAAGGTCTGCTTGTCACGTGAGCAAGCTCATTCCCAGCCAGGCACAGCGCCCTCGCCGCCCTTCCACCTGTGCGGTGCTGACAGGCTGCAGGCACCCTCAGCACGCCCTTCAGGAGCGCCACACAGCGGCGCCTCTCCTGCCCTGAGTCCAGCAGTCCCCTCCCAGGTGGTGCCACCCATGAGTCAGCCCACCCTCACCTCAGCCACTGGGGCGCACAGGGGCAACAGCCACCATCTGACTGATACACCAGGGGACTGACCAGGCTGCTGGCAAGCTTCTCGTGATTTCAGCTCATCTGTCCTGTCCCACTCCAGCATTACAAGTCCTCACGATGGCCCTGGGGTCACTCTGCAAAGCCTTCCCTGACCAGCTGCCCAGGCCCCTCCCCCTCTCTCCTGGCCAGGACTGCAGGGCAAGGCAGTCACCCCTGAGCCTCCAGTGTCTATCCAGCATGCAGTAGGTGCTCTATGCAGGTGTGCTGGCTAATGGAGCAGCTACCACGTGTGCCTGCAGGGGGTAAGTGCAGGGGACGAGGCAGCACAACTGACACACCCCGAGCTCAAGGGAGGCCACCTCTAGCCACCTCGAGGGGTCCCCAGGAAAGAAGGGGCATGGAAGGAGGGCTGGGAGAAGCCAGGGGAAGAGCAGCACCCACAGCAGCTGGCCTTGGGGAGCACGGAGAGCTGGGAGTGGCCTGCAGGGGAGGGGAGTGCCGCTCTAGAAGCCCCTGAGAACACTTCCAACCAGCCCCACAGATGCTGGACTCCCCAGTAAAGGGTTCTTCAGTGAGGGAACAAATTCCTTTGTCATAAGGAGGAAAAGTGCCGGGCGTGGTGGTGCACGCTTGTAATCCCAGTAACTTGGGAGGCTGAGACCAGAGGATCCGGATTTGCAGCCAGCCTCAGATACTTAGTGAGGCCTCCGCAACTTAGTGAGGCCTCCACAACTTAATGAGACCGTTTCAAAATAAAGAATAAAAAATAGGGCTGGGGGTGTAGCTCTGAGGTAGAATGCCCCTGGGTTCAATCCCCAGTACTGCAAAAAAAAAAAAAAAAAAAAAAAAGAGGAGGAGGAGGAAAAGGCTCACTCTACTGGCAGCATTAGGGACAGACAGCTTTTCAGCTTCTGGCCTCCAGGTGGACTCTGACCCGAGAGACTCAGAACACTGAGCAGAGGACAGTCCACCGGCAGCTGCCCGGGCCAGTCACCAGCGCGAGCCACCAGTGCTGTGTCCGTGGCCCCTGCCTCTGACCCACACGGTGGCAACACACTGTCCCCCTGAGCTGTGGATCATGAGTCCTGCTGCACCTGTGCCACAAGTCAATGTGATGGCCTTCGCCCCATTGCCCCAACTGCGCAGGCCGCCTGGAGTGGGCCAGCATGCTCGACTCGGTTCCATACATACTTGTGAATGCCTATGGTGCCCAAGGCCCAGGCTATGAAATAGGTGAGGTATCAAGGTCATCAGACCTCAAGAAGCCCACCCACACAATGCCCACTGACGTGGGGGTGGGGAGGCCTTGACCAAGAGGAGGGGTGTCCAGCCTTGGAGAAGAGAAGAGAAGGGAAAAACTGAAGGTTAAGCGCATTCCAGGAAAGAGCATTTAAAGACTGCTCAGCAATACCTGTGTGTGTGTGTGTGTGTGTGTGTGTGTGTGTGTGTGTGTTTGTGGAGACCACCTTTTTTCACCCTACCACACCACCCACCTCCTAGAGCCACTGAGGTCAGGATGCTCAAGGGATACACCCTACCCAGACTCAGCCACACATGTGGAGCAGGTGACACTACGGGGAAGGCAGCTGCAGGACAGCAGCGCATCTGGACCTCACCAGCACCGGGCGCTGTGCTCAGCTGCTGGGGGACACAGAGCAGTGCAGCAAGCAGGTTCTGCCCCTGGGCAGCTTGGAGCCTGGGAGCAGGACAAGCCTGGCCACCCTATAGGGCTGAATCACTTCCAGGCAGTGGTGTGGGCTTAACATCTGCAAGAAGGCTGGCTATCCCAACAGGAGGACAACAGAACGAGCCCATGAAAAAGCCAGCACCCTGACTTTCTAAGTGACATGACCTCCTCCCAGGAGTGCAGCAATAACTGCCCATCCGGAGCCCAAAGTCCTCCTCAGGATGGCTGAGGAGACAGAGCAGGAGGCCAACGGTGTGCGCCCTCAGCCAATATGTAAAGACAGGAGCCAGCGCCCCGCTTCAGGAGCACAGACGTGAAGGCCAGTGTGTGGCAAGGAGGCTCCGGGTTATGCGTAGATAGGAGCCAGCGCCCCGCTTCAGGAGCACAGACGTGAAGGCCAGTGTGTGGCAAGGAGGCTCCGGGTTATGCGTAGATAGGAGCCAGCGCCCCACTTCAGGAGCACAGACGTGAAGGCCTGTGTGTGGCAAGGAGGCTCCGGGTTATGCCGGCAAGTGTGACCTTCACTTGTTCAAACATCCATTGACCTAAATAGCTGTTATTTGTTCAAATATGCATAGACCATGTCAGGCACTGTTCTAAGCTTGGAACTCCTGCCCCGTGGAATTTACTGTAAACATCACGGTAAATTCCAGCGATAGTGTTCCACGGAAAATGGCCAAGGAGTCAGGTACGTTCCCAAGGCCACCCACCTGGGACTCAAACCCACGCAGGTGGAGTCTGCTCCACTGGGCACAGCCCACAGGTGTCTCAGTTTCCTGCCATGTGAATGAGGAACGGCTGACCACCACCCTCAAGGGGACATGCAAGCAGCGCGGCGACGGCGCAAACACATTCCTGTCCCACTCCCACTTCTTCTAAGGAAGGGCAGAGCTTGGCAGTGCAGAGGGCCATGGGAAAATGGTAAAAGGCAAAGATGACCAAGTAGCCAGAAGCAGCTCGCTTGGGGCCGCTGCAGTCCTGTGGTTACCCTCATCCCTGCACCACCTGCTTCCAGCAAATCGAGGGGTGAGACAGAACTGACCTTCCTGTGAGACGGCCCCCAAACCTGAACCTGGCCAGACACACCAGAATTCCCAACTCAGGCAGCTCAACGTCTGCATCAAGAAAGCCACAGGCAGGAGGTGACCATACCACCATATCTGGCTGGAAGTGCATTGTGGGAGGCTACGTGGACACCAGCCAGCTTTGCCGGCTCTGCCCCTTCTCAGCACAGCAGCCCTGAGCAAGCAACTACTGTCTCTGGGCCCCATGCTCCTCACCTGTGAACAGAGATGACAGTGACTTCTTCCTAGGCCCCCGTGAAACCCAAGGGCAACTGTGTCAGGTGCACAGGGCCATCGCAGAGGGGACACACTGGTAATCTGGGTTTTCTGTCAACATGTTATTCTTCAGTGTGAATTATTTGTTAAATGTTTCTAAAAATCTAGAAACGACAGAAAAACCTGGGTTTCTGGCTTCTCTGGCCACATGGGCCTATGCTCCTACAGGCCAGTAAGCCAGAGTCGCACAGCAGCCTGTGGGGGATGCTCCATTCTGCAGGTCCCCCGCCCCCATGCTTCATCACATCGGTGACTTCAGCGTCCCCGCCACCTGTTTGCAGGTGAGCCAAGCTGTGGGGCCCTTGAAACTTATACAATTTGGGGAATCCTCCTTAAGAAAAAAACTTAATTATGAATACAAAATTAGGGACAAGTAAGGGGTCCTGAAGGCTAAGCGCCACGGACACTGTCCCAGACACAGCCCTGTCCCTGGCGTGTAAAACCTGGGCATTGGTGGCTGCTGCTGCTGCAGCTTACGGGTGACAAAGCTCCAACAAGGACTGGCAGCCAAGGAGCCACCCCGTCCTTAGATGAGAGACTGAGAAGCCCAAAGGAATGGGCTCCCTTTTCTTCTTAGGTATTGTTACTCTTGCCCCCCACTAACTTAACTTTCAGGAAGTTACTGGAAACAAAAGAAGAGTGATTTCTGGAGCAATGTGAAACGCTGGCTGACTACAAAACACTACGCAGAGCTGTGCCTGGGTCCCTGCTGTGCCCTGGAAAGGCACCGGCAGACAACAGGGGCAGAATCACCTCACTGTCCGATGTCCTCCACCAGAACGTACCATTCCTGAGGCTAAACACTTCCGTGTCTCTAGTGCCTAGAAAAGGTCCTAACACAATAGAACACTCAAATGTATGGAATAAAAGTTTTCCCAAGGAATTTTCAGAAGAGTTACATGAGAATGACTGTTGTGCACTTAAAACAGGGGACGCTAAGATCCAGAGAGGTTGAAGAGATCTGCCTAGAGACATCCAGCCAAGCCACAGTGTCAAGGGCCTCCGCCTGTCGCAGCAGGCAGAGGACGCTCCAACGGAAGGAGGCCACCCCCAGACCCGGTGGAGCAGGTTCCACCGGCCACAGACACTCCTCGGGAGTTTCCCAAAGCTCCTCGGGGTGTAAGCCATAAGCCCCAAAGTCCTTCTCCCTCAACACACTGCACATCTGAGCTCTGCTGTATAATTCGGTAACTTCTTGGGGCTTCTCGCTCTTTCCCTCCTTTGTCTAACAGAAATGGTGAGTAATCTCTAGTTCCAGTGCAGTGAGAACAAGCTGAAGAGCGCAGCTCTCAGAGCCCCGGGAGCTGCCTGGCACAGGAGGTAACCTCTCCACCGTCTTCTGAGTCACAGCACCTGTTACAGGTGCCTGGCAATGCACCAGGCACATCGCATGAACTTTACGTCCTCCTCCCAGCCCTATGAGAATGGCACCGCACACAGTCACCGCTGAACAAGGAGGAAGAGGTTAAGAATGCCCGCTGAAGGGACACATCGATGCCAGACTCGTCTCGGGTAGAGAAGGCAGGAGTGTGCGCGACTTCTCTGAAGCCCACTCACTGGCACACCCCAGCCTCAGAAGCTGGCACGCACCACCCATCTTCACACAGGCCTCCTCCGGCTTTTCTTTGAAAATGCAAGGGAAAAAAGGCTACCTGCTTCAAAGACGCCAAACAAAGCGGCTTTCTGCACAGCACACCTGCTGTGCGATCAGATTCCACCTACTCCACAGGAAGAGGAAACAAGGACACTGAGGTGTTATGACTGTGCAGTACGCACCAGACGCACATGTGTGCAAATGCTGGCCCACAGCAGACCCACAGCAGGAGAGCATCCCTTTTAAACTGAGGGCGCCGAGGAACACCCCCATCCCCATCAAAGGCAGAGGGGTGAATCTTATCAAAGCTCCAGTTGTCTCCAGTTACACAAACAGGAAAGGCGAGACAGCAGCCACTAACCTGTCCATGAACAGGAGCACAGGGGAGACGGCCATGGTGTCTACTGTGACCACACCACTCTGAGGGGCCAACTGGAGAAGCAGTCACTCTCCTGGTGCCACATTCCTGGCAAGCCGCAGTCACAGTCGCAGGGACACAGCACAGTGCCCTTCCTCCACAGGGTCTGGGAGGTGAAGCACACAGGATGGAGCAGAGGCGTGCTGGGCAGGCAGGGGCGGGGCAGGATGGGCGTGCTGGCTCCTGAGTCACAGGAGGGCGGGAGCAGGCAGAGGGTAGGGGCAGCGAGGCCTGGGTTCTTGGGTTCCTGTCCATGGCAGGACAGGCTGGCAGTCACAAAACACACTGGTTCTTCAGACCTGGAGGTGGGCAGCATCGCACGCAGGGCCAGCCACGCAGCACTCCTTGAGCATCTGCTGTGTGCCCGACACTGCACCTCGGGACGGAGACAGGAGGATCGCAGGTTCGCAGCCAGCCTCAGCTACTTAGTGAGGCCTGTTTCACAATAAAATAGGGCAGGGGGTACAGCAGGGAGATAGAATGCCCTTGGGTACTATCCCCAGTACCACACACACACACAAAAGGAAGCAATCAGACAGGTGATGGTCACCAACACGGACACGTGGGCAATGCCAACCTGAGAACCATCAATCCAGGGATTCTCCCCATTCACACTCCAAACAAAAAACCAGATCTAACTAATGACTTCAAGTTCAACCAAAGGGGCTACACTACAGCTATTATTCTTACAATAGATTGGTTCCCCCTGGAGCCGACATCATCGGCTCATGAATGAGCCAACAATTAGCCCTGGTGAAATAGTCCTCAGCACAGCCAGGGCCTCTGTCAGGTCCCCCTCCCTTCACAAAGGACACCCCAAAGAACACCTGTCTGTGTGCTTCTGTGTTTGCAACTGCACCAAAAACGTCTGCTACACTGTCAATCGGTGGCCATGACTGGGGAGAAGAGGTAGAAAGGAGCAAAGAGGGGGACCTAACTTACTTTACACATTTCTATATTGTTTTTTTAAATGTCAAACATAACCAGGCCAGGTGTGGTGGCACACACTTGTAATCCCAGTACTTGGGAGGCTAAGACCGGAGGATCAGGGTTCTCAGCCAGCCTCAGCTACTTACTGAGGCCCTCTGTAACTTAGTGAGACCCTGTTCCAAAATAAAGAATAAAAAGTAGAGCTGGGCATGGTGGCACACGCCTGTAATCCCAGTACTTGGGAGGCTAATACAGGGGGATCTCAGGTTCACAGCCAGCCTCTGCTACTTAGTGAGGCCCTCTGCAACTTAGTGAGACCCTGTTTCAAAATAAAGAATAAAAAATAGGGCTGGGGTGTAGCTCGGAGGTAGAATGCCCCTGGGTTCAATCCCCAGTACTGCAAAAAATAATAATAAAATAAAATAAAATGTCAAACAAGCCAGCCATGGCGGCGCAGCCTTGTAATCCCAGTACTTGGGAGGCTGAGACAGGAGGATCACAGGTTCAAGAACAGCCTGAGCAATTTAGTGAGGCCCTCCGCAACTTAGGGAGACCCTGTTTCAAAATAAAAAATAAAATAGGGCTGGGGGTGTAGCTCAGAGGTAGAATATCACTGGGTTCAATCCCCAGAACCACCAAAACATAAATAAATAAAATAAAATGTCAAACAAGCACATATTACTTTTATAATAAAAAATAGGAAGATAATCAAGGAGCTGGGCGTAGTGACACGTGCCTATAATCTCAGTACTTGGGAGGCTGAGACAGGAAGATCGCAGGTTTGAGGCCAGACTCAGCAACTTACAGAGACACTCAGCATCATAGGGAGTCCTTGTTTCAAAACAAAATATAAAAAGGGCTGGGGGTGTAGCTTGGAGGTAGAATGCCCCTGGGTTCAACCCCCAGTACCACAAAAACAAAAAAAGGAAAAAAGAAGGCAATCAAGGATGGGCACAGCTAGCACGGGGTGGTCTGACGGGGTGGTCTGTGCCCAGCCCTGCCAAGCCCTCAGGAACAGTGGATAGAGCTGACAAGATCCCCACCCAGGACAGCCAATGGTGGTGGGAGGGGCCTCTACCTGTGGCTCTCACAATGCAGTGCCTGGACCTGCAGCAGCGTCATCTGGGAACTAGCTAAAAACAGGAGTTCCTGAGCCCCACCCAGACCGGTGGCATCCGATGCTCTGGGCAGGAGGCAGCTCTCGGGTCAGATGGGCCCTCCAGACGCTCTGACAGTCAGGGAGCTCAGGGCCACTGTGCTGACTGTACCTCACACTGCAGACAGCTGTTCCTGACAGCCGCCTAAATCTTCCCCTCAGCTCCTCAACACCCAAGAAGCCAAACCTGGTTCTTGGTCTAGCACCCCAGCAGCTCAGGTGAGGCCCAGAGTAATCCCCCCATGAAGGGGCCAAGCGACAACTACGAAGACAATGATGAGGACATGCTGGCCAAGGACACCCCTGCCACTCCATCTTGCACCTCATCTGGTCTCTGTCCTCCAACCTGCGATCCTCCTGTATCAGCCTCCCAAGTACTGGGATCACAGGGTGCGCCACCAGGCCCTGCAAGAGTCACATTTGATGTATCATACCTCAACAACAACAAATTTTAAGTCCATAATTTAAAAACCTGCAAAGAGAACTCCAGGTCCAGATGGCCTCACTGGCAAAGTCCTCCAAACACTGAAGAAAGAAATACACAGCCTCTTTCAGAGAACAAACCTTTTTTAGCCACTCCTTCCCTGGGCCCACCCCAAGAAATGTATTAGGTCACTCAACAAACATTTATTTGCATCATTTACTAAGAAAAAAAATGTATTCGACCAGGACTTCCAGAAATTCCTTTGAGAATCCTCTGACATGGAACTGAGGGGAAGGGGTGAACATATTTTCCAAATCGCCCCTTTTTAAAAAATTATTATTTAGTTCAGACACAGTAAAGCTGACTTTTTTGGGCACACAGTTCTTTGAATTTTGACATACCAGTAGGTTCACTTAACCACCAGAGGAAATTTTTATAGAAATTCTTTGAGAAAACAGAAAGAGAACAGTTCCCAACCCATTGTAAGAGTCCAGCATAATCTTGGTACCAGAACCAAAAGGAAAATTACAGTCCACACTCATATGAATATAGACAGAAAAGTCCTAAATAAAATATTAGCAAATCAAATGAGTGACAAGTGTCAAGTATAACGTATCATGAGCAAGCTGGGATAATTCTAAGATTGCAAAGTCAGCTTAACATTAAAAAAATATGTTATTTACACAAACAAAATAAAGGAGAAGCCAGGCATGGTGGCACATGCCTGTAATCCCAGTACTTGGGAGGCTGAGACAGGAGGATCACAGGTTCAAGGCCTGCCTCAGCAACCTAGTGAGACCCTAAGCAACTTAGCGAGACCGTGTTTCAAAATAAAATAGGACTGGGGATCTAGCTCAGAGGTAGAACACCCGAGTTCAATCTCTAATACTAGGATGGATGGATGGATGGATGGATGGATGGAAGGAAGGAAGGAAGGAAGGAAGGAAGGAAGGAGAAAACATATAACCATCAACAGATACCAAAAAATCATTTGATAAAATGCAAAATAGTTATGGTGTGGAGGAGGGTATTAGGGACTGAACCCAGGGACATAATACCAACAAGCTACACATTCAGCCCTATTTTATTTTGAAACAAGGTCTCGCTAGATTGCTGAGAGACTCACTACATTGCTGAGGCTATCCTCAAATCCGCGATCCTGTCTCAGCCTCCCAAGTACTGGGATGACAGGTGTGCGCCACTGCACACGGCTAATAGTTACGATTTTTTAAAAACTTTAAAACTAGGAATAAAACGTAACTTCCTAAATCTGATAAAAGGTATCTAATGAAAAAAGAGGTATGTGATAAAAGATATTCATAGCCAACACCACATGTAATGGGGAAATGAGGATTGCTCTCCCAGAGACCAGCACCCAGACAAGGATTTCTGCCAGCACTTCAGTGCAGAGGACACGGGGTGGCCAGCCACGCAATGATGCAGGAAAACAGAATGAAAGGTAAAGGATTGGAAACAAATTCATTCACCGACAGCATGACTTTCTACAGAGAAAACCCAAAGAATCCACAAATAAACTGTTAGAATTAACAACTGAATTAGCAAGACCATAGGAATCAGATTTATACATAAAAATTGCACTTTCAACAAATACTACCTGAGGAATCAAGGCTACGTTTCTTGACATTTGTAAAACCATCAAAAGTAGTATCTTGGAATCTTGGAATCAATTTTTGTGTGTGTGTGGTGCTGGGGATTAAACCCAGGGTCATTCTGCCTCTGCGCTACACCCACAGTCCTATTTTATTTATTTATTTTTAATTTGGAAACTGGGTCTCACTAAGTTGCGGAGGGCCTCATTAAGTTGCTGAGGCTGGCTTCGAACCTGCAATTCTCCTGTCTCAGCCTCCCAAGTATTGGGATTATAGGCGTGTACCATCACACCCAGCTTGGAATAAATTCAATGAAAGAAACATAGGGACTTTATATTTAAAAAAATATATATAAAACATTGTGGGAAAATGAAAAGGACCTAAATTAGTGGAGGAACATACCACATCCAAGGATCGAAATTCTTCACATAGTAAAAACTAATCTATAAATTCAACAAAATCCCAAACAAAACCGTAGCAAAAAAAAAATTTTTTTGGTAGAAACTGCCAAACTGATTCTCAAAGTCATACAGAGATGAACAGAACCAAGAACAGTCACAGCAATCTGGGGACAGCTCGCTACCAGACGTCAAGACCGAGTTCACAGCTAAAGTAACAGAGGATCATTGGTGAAAGGAAAAACATCACAGGAATATAAATGTCACGGACTGACTTCAGCAGGCCCGCGGGAAGGCTGAGCTTCACAATAGATAAGTCCTCACTGTTCCTTCACACCACACGTAAAATTAATTCCAGGCGGATCCTATTGGTAATGCCAAACAAGCACGCTTCTAGAAGAACACAAAAAAGCACTAACCACAAGAGGAGAAGATTTATAAACTAGATTCATTACAATTAAGAAATTCTGATGAACAACACCCTGGGTTCAAAAAGAAAAGAAAACCTGTGTTCATTCAGAAAACAAAACAAAGCTGGGCAAGATGGCACACGCTTGAAATCCTAGCTACTCAGGATGCTGAGGCAGGAGAATCTCAAGACCAACCTGGGCAACTTCAAGAGTCTCTGCCTCAGCCAGGCGTGGTGGCGCACACTTGTAATCCCAGTACTTGGGAGGCGGAGACTGGAGGATCCGGGTTCGCGGCCAGCCTCAGCTACTTAGTGAGGCCCTCTGCAACTTTGTGAGACCCGGTTTCAAAATAAAGTATAAAAAATAGGGCCGGGGATGTAGCTCGGAGGTAGAACGCCCCTGGGTTCAATCCCTGGTACCGCAAAAAAAAAAAAAAAAAAGAGTCTCTGCCTCAAAATAAAGAGGCTGGGGTGTAGAGCCCAGGGGTGTACAGTGCCCTGGCTCAACCCCCAATATAACACACGCACGCGCGCACGCACACACAAATACTTGAGAAAATGCATCATATCATTCATCATCAGGGAAATGGAAATTACAGCTAAAATACCCAGCCCTATCAACAAGGTTGCAAAAAGGAAAATGGACCGACAGTGGGCCGGTGGAGAGGACGCGGCCCAAGCGGCATCCCGGCGCCTCGCAGCCCTCTCTGGTGGAGCATGGACCAGCACGGCCAGGCCCTGGACAGCATCTGCGACCCCCACCGACAGCACTGCCCTGGTACGGGTGCACCAAAGCCATTGTTCCTCAGTGCCAACAAACAAACGCCCATCAGCCCGTTCACAGGAACAGACTAGTGAGCGCAAGAAGCCAGACCTGGGAGTCCATGCTGCATGACTCCATTTATCTAAAGTCCAAAGCAGGCAAAAGCAACATTTGGGGACGGAGGACAGCACAGTGGCCACCCTGATGCCAGGGAAGGGCCCAAAGGAGACCCCCCAAAGAGGCTGGGTACGCGTTCTCTATGTTGATCTGTCCGGCACTCGCATGACTTTAAACACTTGAGATCGGGCACTCCACTGTACCTTCAACAAACGCGACCCGTGCTCCCTGCCCTCCTACAGGCCCTTCCAGGCTGGCTGCCCTCCCTACACAGTCCTCCTGGCCCCAGGCTCCCAAAGCATCTTCAGGTTCTCTGAGAGCTGACAGCAGTGCACTTCAGTTACACACCACCCCCCTCCACAGTCTGGGGAGGGAGTGCTTCCCACTACTAGGTCTTTGTACCCCCAAGGCCTGGCACAAAACCTGCAGGACAGCACTGCATTAACCTTAACCAGTAACTCATTAACTAACCCTGAAATGACTCTACCCAAATGTCTCCGTCAATCAGTGCATAACCGTCCACACTGCTGCACAGGCTCCGACTCTTTCCAACCCTCTCCAACAGGCAAGCACAGGGAGACAGCAAGGAGGGAATCCAGCAAACACCAGCCTCGGCTTCCACAAGGGGAGAGAAGAGGCAGAGCGAAAATGCTACCTTACTAAGGAAAAAAACCACTAATTTATCCTTAATCGCCAACTAAATATTTTCTAAGAAAAAGAAGAAGAGCCGCTAGTTAACAGTCAGTCTGTAAGCATCATCGAATCAATCATGAGCAGTCTGGGAATGTCAACCTTATTTTCTTTTTTTAGTACTAGAGATTGAACCCTAGGCACTCTGAGCTATACCCCCAGTCCTTTTTTTTTAAACAGAGTCTTGCTAAGTTGTTGAAGTTGGCCTTGAATGTGAGATCCTCCTGTCGCAGCCTCCCATGTACTAGGATAACAGGCATGTATCACCGCACCCAGCTCACTCAGATCTCAACCTTTCAGGAAAGGAATGAAGTTGTGTATGTTCCTCAACACCAGATACCTTAGGAGTAAGATCCAACCTCAGGTGGGCAGAGTACACCTGCGATTTAAACTGCGACAGAGTTGGCAATGGTGGCTCACACCTGTATTCCCAGTACTTGGGAGGCTGACACAGAAGGGTGCAGGTTGGAGGCCAGTCTTAGCAAAATAAAAAATAAAAGGGCTGGGGGTATAGCTCAGAGGTTTAATGTCCATGGGTTTGCTCTCCAGTACCCAAAAATATAAACAAACAAACAAACTAGCTGGGCATGGTGGCACACCACAGACTTTTCCTAACAGTGAAAGTAAGGAGGGTCTACACATTCAACAGTAGAGGAGTAGTGTATGCCTTTATGTTGGAATACCTTGAAGCTTTTCAAAATGATGTTTATGGCCATGTACAGTGGCGCACGCTTGTAATCCCAGTACTTGGGAGGCTGAGACAGGTGGATCGCAGGTTTGAAGCCAGGCCCTCATGAATTTAGTGAGACCCTGTTTCAAAATAAAAGATAAAATAACACAGGGCTGGGGTGTAGCTCAGAGGTAGAATGCCTCTGGGTTCCATTCTCAGTACTGCAAATACACTGCAGCAGAGCAGGCTGAAGCCCCAGCATCACAGGCAGCTGTAGGCCCTGGGCGGGAGGTCACCTCCAAGCCTCAGCTTTCTCAGTGGGGACACCACCGCTCAGTCTCCAGGACCTGCGTCTGCCAAGGTGCTTATTAATAAATATCACAAAGGGCAGCGTACTAGTTATGTAAGACTGAGCGTCTCGTCTCATTTAATCCTAACTGGATTCACACATGCTATTTTTTCAATCAACTAATACGTGTTGAGAATCAACCACATGGTACCAGTGCTGTGAACACAATCACTGAAGACCAGAAATGCAGGTCCCAGTCCTCAAGGGCTGAGGCGTGAATTACCTGAGGGTGTATAATCTCCCCAAAGATGAGGAAATTCAGATATGACCTCGCCTAGGGTCATACAGCAAATGGAAGAGCCCGGCCTGGACTTAGGTCTGAATGTAAAGTCCACACTTCCTGGGTGGGTCTCACTTCTGGCTACATGCCAGAATCACCCAGGCAGTGGCTAAAGGTCCTGATGCCCACGTCTCACCCCAAGCCAATCAAGCCTGACCTCTGACTGTGCGACCTGGACATTCATTTTTTGAAGTCTCAAACAATCCTATTGTGCAGCTCAGGCTGAGAACTTTATTCCTTAACCAATAAATTTTCCCTTTGCAAGCTTCTCATTTCTTTAATCTATATGAACTTAAGAAAACGCCTTCCCAGGAGTTTCTATGAACAGTAAGTTATTATCTTTTAGACTTTGCCTTAAGCTATGCCAGCATTTCTACTCACTAAAGCAAAGTCAAACTGCAAATCCTGCCTTGTGATATAAGCCTTCCTAGTATCTTCAGGTCTCCTGATTTCCTAACCCAGGGGCTTTCAAGGCCCAGTGGTGTGCACTCCCCGCCACGACAGCAAACCCCGCCACACGCCCACGCCTGGCAGACCCCTCATCTGCTCTCACATGGAAAACACCTGGCCACAGTTGCCCTGCCTATGAGGATTAAAGAGATGACTTACACAGCTCCAGGGACGTGGGTCCACACAGTACACTGGACAGAACCAAACCACTAACATTCTACTGTTGTTCCGGGCCAATCAGGAACATCAGCTGGGAGTAGCAGGGACCAGGG
The DNA here is from genome assembly GCA_004027185.1 of Glis glis. NCBI lineage: Eukaryota > Metazoa > Chordata > Mammalia > Rodentia > Gliridae > Glis > Glis glis. Next base: position 10,314 of record PVJS01027228.1, on the reverse strand, counting down.
CCTCCTTCAGGAGCTCACAGGAAGAGCATGACCCACGTAACAATACTACAGCCAGGCCACGGGAGTCAGGAGAGCACAGAGCCCTGGGGCAGCACTTCTGCCCTAGGGGAGCTTCAGCGGGGGCGGTCAGCTGTGCTGGGCCTGCAGATCCTTGCAGCCAGGCAGGGTACAAGAGCAGAGGGCAGGGGGCACCTCAGGCAGAGGCAGGGACGTGGGAACCAACACTGTGCCCAGCCAGTCCCAAGGAGCCAAGGAGAAGGCCAAGCATGCCAGCAGAGAGGGTGCACCCTCCCTGCCTTGATTCACAGCAGCCAGAGCCAGGGCCGTAGCAAGCCCCAACTGCCCACTGGCCATTGCTGATCACCCCCACTCCAGAGGGGGCTGCATGCTCACTACCACTGAGCCCGCTCCCAAGACAGAGGGCTCCCGCCAGTGCACCGCCATGGCCTGTGGAGAGGACAGGTCAGAGCTGACCAGGGGTCAGGGACAGTGGTCACGAATCAGCAAGCACTTCAGGGAATCTGTCCTAAGGACATAACGTCATCTGAAACACAGACAAAGCTCGCTGAAGTACTCACGGGGAATAGTAGAGAGGAAATGAAAGCCATTTCCTTATTGTTGAGCAAATAAATGATTTACAGGATGGAATACCACAAAGACGTTAATAAATGTATTAACAATGTTTAATTATGTGGGGAAATGTTTTCTCTAAGTGAAAAAGGAGGACACCAAACTGTAGAAACAGCCCAAATTTTTATATGTTTAAAACCATAAGCCAGGCATGGTGGTGCACACCTATAATCCCAGTACTTGGGAGGCGGAGACTGGAGGATCTGGGTTCGCAGCCAGCCTCAGCTACTCAGTGAGGCCCTCCGCAACTTCGTGAGACCCGGTTTCAAAATAAAGCACACAAAATAGGGCTGGGGGTGTAGCTCGGAGGTAGAATGCCCCTGGGTTCAATCCCCGGTACCACAAAAAAAAATAAATAAAACCATAAAAAGTCTACAAGGAATAAAATAAGCAGGAAAACTTATATTATGCATGAAAGTGGAAAGAACAATAATAATGGCAAACCTTTCCTCATATTTTTAAACAAAGAGAAGCTTTAAGAAAATGTATATAAAGCTCCTTAGCAGAACATGGACGCTGGGCAGACCGTCAGGCAGGTGTCACCACGCAGTGGAAAACGGCAGCGGCCTGGGCCGACGCGGGCCCAGCTGTCAGGAGGGCTCTCGATATCCAGAGCCACAATACAATTAAAAAGGAAAACACTTGGGTTTTAAAAGTTCAGGAACTGGGTCTCTTTATTACTCGTTCTAGATTTATGTCCTACCCTCACTCACTGAAGAATATTTACTGAACACTGACCCAGGCCAGGACAAGAGAAGAGCCAGGCGCTGCCCGGCGCAGGCAGCTTCACAGTCAGGGGTCAGGAGAGTGGCCAGGGCTGCCCATAGGACTTCCAGGCACTGAGTGGCCCTGCGAGGGCTCTGTAAGGGGTTGGGGTGTCCAGAGACGGTTTCCAGAGGAGGTACCGTCGAAGCTAATGGTAAAGGACAAACACGACAAGCCAGGAGCAGCAGCAGACTAGGCAAGGCGCAGAGCCAAGACACATGGTCCCAGGGACTACCAGCAGCAAGTGCAGGGTCTATGGCTGTGGCACAGATGAGCTGGGGACAGGAGACACAGGCAGATGGGTCCAGGATGCCCTCTATGCCACACCAGGTACATATCCTGCTGCCTGGATAAGTAACTACCTGGTAAGAACTTACAGGAAGGAACTACTGTCAAGATAGTAGAATGTAGAAGACCCAACTACTCAGCTTCAGGATTTAATTCTCAGCAGACGGGAGAGGGGGCAGAGGGTCAAGGAAAACATACTGTGGCCAGGGCTATTCTCCAAACCCACCTCCTCATTGACCTGGGCTCTGGTACTGTTTCTCAACCTCCCTTGCAAGTCAGTGTGGCCACTTGGTGACGCTACAGAGAGTCACCTCTAGGTGGAGCAGTGTGGCCTCACCCAAGAAAGCCCCCACATGATCCCTGCACATGCTCTTAGCTGGGAAGAACCTGGCAGAGCTCCAGCTGGAAGCCAATGTCCTTTACACAGTTTGCTATAGCGGCCAGTGTCCACCCCCTAAAGACACACTAGGTGTCTGCCCCTGAATTGTGACCACCACTCTATTTCTTCTGCTTTAAAAATAACCTCTAAGGGATGAAAATCTGTGGGTTCGAGGGCAAACTCGAGGTGGGCAAGCAGCCAGTGCCAGGGCGAGGGCCGACCAGGACGTGCTTCCCCCATCCTCAGCCCACCTGCCTTCCTCCCACCTGCCCGGCTGTGGATGGGGTAGTCACCCCTCTTGACCCTCCAGCCATGCCCCCCATCTCCTGGTAGGAAATGTGTTTGACACCCAGATTTGAAACCTAAACAGAAATAAGAACTTAAATCCACCTCCTCACTTTCAAACACCTGCAAACATGTATGATTCCCTGTAACACTGTACACACAGCCTGGATTTTAAAAGCCTCTTGCTGGAAGCAAAGGGAAATTAACAGGAAAACTGAGGGACCCAAAATGGCCATTACACAAGTCTGGATGGCTCACCACTCCCCTATATAGAGAACCTCACAGGAACCCTAAGATAAACCACAACTATTCACAACAAAGTATCAGCAAAGCTGGAAGTGAAACCATTCCGGTCACAAGCCCAGCTCACTCAGCACCAACAGGAACTGATTTGATGTGGCAATCCAGCAAAACTCGTGTCCACATGAAAACACGGGAGGCATAAAAGGATGCAGTGTTGGCTATACCAAATACTTCATGTTCTAAGAACAAAGTAAGTGTGTAAACAGTTTTAAGTAAACACTACTCAAGGTGGAAAGTGAGATAAGGCAGTTTTAATTATCAATCTACTCTTCATTAACATTTGCAAAGCAGAACAGGTTCTCTAGCCATCCGGTAAAGGGAAGTCCACTTCTGAGCAGAAGGTAGCTGCTGGATGCAGAACTGCTTTACGGGAAGGGCCTGACGAGGCTTACTTCCCCAAACCCGCACTCTCATGGTCCACAAGGTTCCCCGCACTTCCTACTGAATCACCACCTCCCAGGCTGACCGCCGCCTCGCCTCCAGCAGAGCAGAGGTGGGCCGCCAGCCACCCACCTAAACACACGGATTTGGGATTTCCATGAAGACCTGGCACACTCTTTCCTGAGAGTGTCAACATCCATGAGGTGCTCCATCAACACCGGCAGGCACATGTATCCTGCAAGGAACAAATTCATTCTCTCTCCCCTCCCCTCCAAAGTACCTTGCTAGTCGTGAGGTTTCTAAGGACATCAACAACACCTTCCAGAAACCAGGGCAGAAGCATGCAGAGGTGACAGGGTGACTCACAGTGCCGGAACACCGCTGGCTGCTGAGCAGGTCACAGGAGCAGAGGTGCAAGTTGAACAATTGTGCTTCGCTTTGGTCCCTGCCGTTTCTGAATGTCACTAACATTCCACAGCGGAACAGCCCACCTGCCCACCTGAGGCAACAGGATGGACAGGATGGGATGTGAGCACTGATGGGAAGCGGCTTTCCTCAGACACAGGCAAGTCTCCTAGCCCACCCAGGGAAAGAAAGAGATGGTCAAACCCCACTGCGATACGGAACACACCCAGATCACAGAAGCACCAGCCTGTGCTGAATCAAGCCATCCACGGCACAGATGAACTCTCGCGTGCCAGCCCTGCAGGACGGACTGCGTCCTTTGTTGCTCTCGTTTTCCTTTCTGCTGCTCATCTCTTGAGCAAGTCAGCACTTACCAGCATTCACCCATCCATCCATTCATTCACGCGATAAGCAGGGATGGAACCCACTACCTCCTACTGACAGTGCAGAACCAACTGCTGTGCCATGCGCTTCGTGAGCAGTGCCTCGTACGGACGTTTCAGAGAAGGAAACCAAGGTTCTGGAAGATAAGGCCTCTTGTCCAGCCACCCGGCAGAATGGCAGAGCAGACAGTCCCATCTCTGGCTCTCCAAGTGCACCCTCTGAATCCCCACCAGCTCTGCATCCCCAGGCCAGAGGGACAACACATGCCTTCCAGGCACACCTGAGAGCACTAGGCTCCTCCACCTCCCAGCCCCCTTGGACCTTTAAACATGCACTAGCGCTCACAGGAAGCAACAAACATGACCGCACAGAGTCCCAGCTCAAGAGAAAGCCATCCACAGGGGGCCTCCGGGCAGTGCCCCCACCACTCAGGCCTCGGGTCCCTGCCCCTACCCTGGCCCTGTGCGTGATTCTTTCTGCAGGCTTCTCTTAACTTCATACACTTCATTACAATTTGCTTGTTAAACAACCACCATGTGAGGTTTTTATACATCAAAGGAACAATAAAGGTTAAAAATATAGTCATGAGCAGCACATGGTGGCACCCACCTATAATCCTAGTACTTGAGAGGCTGAGACAGGAGGATCCCAGGTTGGAGGCCAGCCTCAGCAACTTAGCAAGACCCTATTTCAAAAGTTTAAAAAGTGCTGGGGGTATATATAGCTCAGGGGTAGAATGCCCCAGGGTTAAATCCCCAGTACCAAATAAATAAATAAAGTCACATGTTGTCCTCCAGAACAAGAGCTAAAAACAGAACTTCCCACAAAAACTGAAGTGTACAAATCTGATCTGACCAATACGCGGCTACTAGCTACATGTGGCTATAGAACACCTGAATGTGGCCAATGTGACTGAGAAATGGAATTTTCTGTTTTATGAACTTTGTTTAAATTTACATAGTTACATGCAGCCAGTGGCTACCATATTAGACAGCACAGTGCTAGACTCTAGGTTAAGCGTTCAGCGTGCTCCAACAGAAGACTCTAGACAGCCAGAGAGATGAGAGCTCAGCGAGGGTCCTGAGCAGTCAAGCATGCACACACACACACACACACACACACACACACACAGATGCAGCAGAGACTAGGCAAGTGCGGCCAGCTTCAGAGCCTCTGTTCCTGTCGTGTCCTTCGCAGGACACACTCCCATCTCACCCCATCCAGATCTTTACCCAAACGTCACCTTCTCCCCGCCACCCTGCTCAGCAGGGAGCCTCTTGGGCTCTCCCACCCACCCCTCTCTGAAACCTGCTTTTCTCTCTTCATGGCCCTGCAGCCTGGCACAGAGCATCTCTCAGCACTCTTGGCAGCATGGCCTCAGTAGACCACACATGCCAAACAGTACCCTTGCGTGGGGGAGGCGGGCACTGGCCTCCACGTCCCAGGGCTGGTCCGTAGGTGGACATTCTCTGAGCAAGTGGAAGGCATCTAATTCAAATCTTTGCTTGCAGGCACTTACTGAGTTCTGCCCAAGCGGCAGCATAGAATGAACCAGAGGCCATCCCTCGAGGCACCAGCTGGTGGGGAGGACCCAGTGGATGACACTGCTCAAGGACACCGCCATAGGACACTGCAGGAACTGGGACTGCAGGCTCAAACGCCACACGTGTGGATCTCAGGTGGATTCTTCCTGCTTAGTGTGCGGGGCAGTGAGGCCAGCGGGAGCCCATTCCGGGAAGGGTCTCCAGGCCTGCAGGAGGACAGCGGGGCTGTGAGCAGGAGACGAGATTCCGGAAGGCTGCTCCTGCTGGATGGCACTGAGACCGCCAGGGCCAACTCTCCATCGAATACAGAAGCTGTCTGTAAAGCACATGCCCGACGCCAAGAGAGCGGGTAGCAGGCCAAGGCGCCCCGTGCTGCTGAGGAGGAGGTCGCCGTCTGACACGTGGAGGCTTCCTCGGCTTCTGCAGCCTTCCCAGGCATCGCTCCAGGTGAACCAGGCAGCCAGGATGGCAGGCGCTGCTCACTGCTGCAGGCAGGGCTTCCCTCCTGCAGGCCCCACGCTGTCCTTGGTGGGCCCCTGCCAGGACGGATCCTCTGTGGGGCACTGTTGGAGAGGAAGTACCGAAGGACCCGAACAACAGGATACTAGGCACACCAGAGGGCAGCCGACGCCACAGCACCTGAGCAGCTACCATGGCACATACGAGCATACCCGCCATCTTTCCTGTGCCCCTCTCGTGGGAGCAGGGGCTCCACAAGACACACAGGAGGCCCGTGAGGCTGGTCCTCACACTGAGGCTGCAGAGGACAGGCTGTTGTGACTGTGTGCAGAACAACTCAGGGATGCAGCTCCTCGCAGAAGCACGGAGAAGCTGTCCTGGCGAGGGCCCTCTTGGCAGGCTGGAGAGGGACGCTGTCCAGGATGGTGCCTGGGGGAGGGGTGCCAAGGGAACACTGAGCACGAGCAGGAAGCTGGGAGTGAGGGTAGAGTCTCCAGGGAGGGCCAGGGACTGAGGAGGAGGAAGTGGCAGCTCACGCCCTCATGTCAATGGTCCCCGCTCCCCTGGGACATTTCCTCTTGGCATGCGATTCCCCTCTTGCTAGCCTGGCCAGGCCCTCTCCAGAGGACCACACCCAGTTATGTCCACCTTAGGGCAGAGTGCCCCAAGTGGGCACCACTGTCCCATACAGCTGCTCAGCACTGGGATCACCAATGACCCCCCAGGGACCTGCATGGCCTACAGTCACGGCTATTCCCCACGGTGAAGTCGGGTGCTGTTCACAAAGGACATTTTCTCATACAGCAGGAAGATCTCTCTTGGCAAGGCCCACACCAGAGCAGCGCCCACGGGAACAAGGCCCCCAGGATGGTGGGTGGCCTTCCTCCCCGGCCCGCATGCAGCAGGGAAGAAGAACAGACACTCCTCCCTCAACCTTCCCTGGCCTGAGCCTCAAGACACAGCTGGAACCACAGTCAGTCAAGCAGAGGGGCTCACCCCCAAACCCACCACCCACTGGCTCCACACAGGAAGACACCCCACCAAACCCGAGGCTTCCTCCCAGCCTCCGGCCCTCCCTCCTCCACGGCCCCTTGCCACTGAGCCACCTTACCCAGCGCACAGGCGGGACCGCCTCTGAGCACAGCCACACGCACCCTCACCTCGCTGTACTCCCTCAGAGCTGCAACCGGCCCCACTCGAGGGCGCTCACTGGCCGCCACACACCCTGCAGGACCCCGCGAGGCCCCCGCCCTCCACTCCCCACTCACTTGATGACCTTCCCACCCCCGCTCCTCCGACCAACACTCCATCCCCACAGCTCCGGCTCGAATGCTCACCCCCCCCCCACTCATGTTGAAACGGGCCTCTGGGAAGTGTCAGGTCATGAGGGTGAAGACACCGAATCTGCTGGCGCCTTCATCTCGGACTTCCAGCCTCCCGAAATGTGGGGAATAAATGTCTCTTGTTTATAGGTCACCCAGTCTATGCTATTTTGTTTACTGGTTGTTTTTTTTTAATGTGGGAATAGAACCCAAGGGCCTTCTACCTCTGAGCTACACCCCCTTTTTATTTTTTATTTAAACATGGGGTCTAAGTTACAGCTCGGTGACCTCAAACCTGAGATCCTCCTGTCTCAGCCTCCCAAGTGCTGGGATTACAGACATGCGCCACCATGCCCAGCCATAGTATTTTGTTATAGCACCCCAAAACAAACAAAGATACTCATCCTCACGTCAGGTGAGGACCCTGCTTCTTACCTCACCAAGAAAAACAGAGCGAGAGAACAAGAACCCTCCTGACGACAGCAAACACTGGTGAGGATGGGGAGCGATGGAACTCTCATCCATTGCTGGCACAAAAATGGTGCAGCCACTTTGGAAGACAGCTGGGTGATTTCTTACACAACTGCACATACTCTTACCATACAATATTGCAATTACAGTCCTTGGCATTTACCCAAAGGAGCTGAAAACTACATCCACACAAAAACCTACACACCAATATTTACAGCTATACTCACAACTGCTAAAACTTAAAAGCAACCGAGATGCCCCTCAGTAGGTGAATGAGTAAGCAAACCGTGGATGGCCGCACAGAAGTTTATTGTTCAGCACTGAAAAGAAATGAGCCATCCAGCACAAATACACATGAAGGAAACTTAATACATACCGCTTAGAAGCTAATCTGCACAGCTACATACAGTGTGATTCCAACTGCGGGCATTCTGGAAAAGGCAAAGCCATGAAGACTGAAAGAGGATCAGCGTGAACAGGTGGAGCACGGAGGACTCTCAGGACAGCACACCACTCTGTATCATGCTATAATGGTGGACACATCGCCATCTGCCAAACACACAGGCTGTACTACCATCTAAAGTAAACTGTGGGCTTCCACTGATAACGACCTGTCACAGCAGGTTCACTGATTATAACAGACATATCGCTCTTTGTTGGTAGAGGAGAAGACTGGGGGGGAGGGGAGGGAGCCAGATGACCCAAAAGAATTCTGTACTATATGCTTGATTTTGCTATGAACCTAAATCTGCTGTAAAAACTAGTTTATTTATTTATTTATTTATTTATTTTTGCAGTGCCAGGGATTGAACCCAGGGGCGTTCTACCTCTGAGCTACAACCCCGGCCCTATTTTTTATACTTTATTTTGAAACCGGGTATCGCGAAGTTGCGGAGGGCCTCACTAAGTCGCTGAGGCTGGCCGCGAACCCAGATCCTCCGGTCTCTGCCTCCCACGTGCTGGGATTACAAGCGTGCGCCACCACACCCGTCTAAAACTGCTTTATTTTTTAAAAGTAAATATGTTATAATTAAAACCCATGTTCACATACACACACAAAGTAATGGAGCAGCACTGAAACAATAAAGCAGTCGGCATGCACTGTGAGGGTGTGACAGCAAGACAGACGCTTGCATGAACCCCACGGCCACACCTGGTGCACCTGCACCCCATCCCTGCCCCAGTGCCTAGCACCTGCACAGCACTCTGCCACTGAAGCCGACTCTCCTTGACTGAGATCCTGCCCCTGCAGACAGCTCCAGGACGACGCTCCAGCGGTATGCTCAATTCTTACTCTTTTACTAAGTTGTTCTCAACAGTAAACAACTGTTACTTCTCCAGTCTTAAAAAGAAACCACCTCACACCCCTTCTTTCTCCAGCCACCTTCTCATTTCTTTCTCTACTGTGCAGCAAACCCACCGAAAGACTGTGCTGTGTCCTTCCCAACCCTCCCTTAAGTTTACCTCAGCTGTGCTTTCCCCTGCACCACGCCACTGAGGCAGCCCTGGTCACGCCACCAACGACCTCCTCCATGATAGCCACTGCATCCGCAGCCCAGCCTTCCCTGCCCTGCCAGCCACCCACCGAGGCCCCACCAGGCAACCTCAGCTTCCAGAAGTAGCCAGATGGCCGGCACAGGGCAGCCCCCGTGGCCATGCTCCGCACTCCCTGATGGCTGTCAGCCGGGGCCACTCTCAGTCCTGGGGCTCACAGTCTCCTTGCCATGTCTGCCCTGCCCCCCCCCCGGTCTTCAGAGCCAGAAGGGGCTCTCCCTGGTGCGGACTCCTCTGGTACTTAGGTCTCTGCTGTGGAAGAGGCTGGCTGTTTTTAAGGACTTGCCACTGTATTAAGGCCCAAGAAGAAGCTCCTCATGTTTGTTTGTTTGTTGCGATACTGGGGATTGAACCTAGGAGCACTCTACCTCTGAGCTATGCCCCCAAGCCTTGCCTTTTCTCTTTTGTGGCACTGGGAATTGAACCCAGGGGTATTCTACCTCTGAACTACACCCCCCGCCCTATTTTTTATTTTTATTCGTAAACAGGGTCTTACTAGGTTTATGAGAGTCTCACTACTTGCTGAGACTGTCCTTGAACCTGTGATACTCCTGTCTCAGCATCCCAAGTACTGGGATTACAGGCATGCGCCACCATGCCCGGCAGGCCATTTCTTCTTTGAAACAAGCAGCATAAACTAGACCTTCAGATAACGATCCCAAGTCAGGGACAGAGCCGAGTGGGAGGCAGGGTCTGCACCGGGTGGGTCCCCGGCCTCTCCTCGGGAGCATCCAGAGAGGAGCCAGGACAGGAGGGCTGCTTGCAGCACGTGCCCTGGGAGGGGAGCAGTCCGCAGGAAGAGGGTGCCCAGGACCTCTCCCTGAAGCCACCAGTGAGTGTGTGTTTTCCCCTTTGGGGACACAACTCAGTCATTTGGTTTAGACTTCATAAGTGGTTGCTTTTATTTATGGCGACCTTGATCAAGGCCTAGTCCACTGTTTTCAAGGAGGGGACGATCACACAGTTGCTTCTGGATGGTATTGCTTCCCGCGGCCCTGTCCAGGGTCACCAGCAGAGCCACCACCGTCCCCGCTGATCTTAGTCTAAAGGCTGCCCGCAGGTGGGGGCAGCTCCAGTCCCTCGGGCAGTTGACCTTTTTGCTTCCTGACAGGCGAGTGAAATTCAGAGGGTCTTGCTGTGGAAT
>PVJS01027227.1:0-18805 GCA_004027185.1 Glis glis | reverse complement strand
ATATCATGTTGTTATAATTTTTGATTAATCATTAAATATTTGTAAAATATATGAGGAAAAAGGTAAGCTACTATGATTTCTTCCTATTTCTGCTCTTCTTGATAGTCTGAGATTCATTATTTTATTATTTTGGTTTACATTCAAAGAACTTCAGTCAATATTTAGGAACAGGTATGCTAGCAAATTTTTATTTTAGTTTTTTTAATCCAAAAGTATTTTTATTTACCTTTTATTTTAAAGAATAATCTAGGTTCTCAACAAAATTAATCAGCGGATGCAGAGATTTCCCATATACTTCCTGCTCCCATGTATATAAAGCTTCCCCAACTGCCTTTAATCCCAGTATTTAGGAGGATGAAGCAGGAGGATCTCAGGTTCCAGGTCAGCTTCAGCAATTTAGCAAGACCTTGTTTCAAAATAACAAATAAAATAGGGCTAGGGATGTAGTTCAGAGGTAGACAGCCCCTGGATTCAATCCCCAGTAACAGACACACACACACACACACACACACACACACACACACACACACCTCACACCAGAGTAATATATTTGTTACAAGCAATGAATCTACTATATCGACAAATCATTACCACCTAAATTATGTATTTCACAGTGGCCTTTACTCTTAGTGTTGCACATTCTAAGGATTCCAACAAATACATAATGCCACCATTATACTATCATAAAGAATAGTTTACTACCTATGATAGTTAATTTTCTGTCTCAACTTGACTAGGTTAAAGGATTCCCAGATAATTGATAAAACATAAAACATCATTTTTTGGGTTTTTTTGTCAAGGCATTTAGGGAAGAAAACTAGTATTTGAGTCAGTAGACTGAGTAAAAGAAGATCTGCTCTTACCAGTGTTGATGGGCCTCATCCAATCCATTGAGGTCCCCGAGAGAACTGAAAGGCACAGGAAGGCTAAGTTCTCTTTTCTCTCTGTCTGTCTGTCTGTCTCTGTCTCTCTCTCTTTCCTTTGGAGAGAAATTGGTCTGGATCCAATTTCTCCTGTCCTTGGACATCAGAATTTCTGGTTCCAGATTAGAGTTAAGCCATCGATTCCCCTGATTCTCAGACCTTAGGACTGGGACAGCATTACTCCACTGACTTTCTTGGCCTCTAACTTGTAGATGGCATATTGTGGGACTTCTTGTCCTCCATAATTGCATGATACATTCTCATAATCTATCTATCTATCTATCTATCTATCTATCTATCATCTATCGCCAATTGGTAAAGTTTCTCTGGAGAATTCGGACTAATACAATGCTCTAAAAAATCATCTGTGCTCTGCCTATTAATTTATCCCTTCCCTATATCCTCTGGAAGCCATTGACATTTTTACTTTTTCCAGTTTTGATTTTTTCAGAATGTCATATAGGTGTAATCATCCAGTATATAACCATATCAGAATTCTGCATTTCACTTAATAATAATTAAGTGAATTTATGGTTCTTCTGTGGTTTTTTGTTTTTGTTTTTTAATGGGTGGATAGCTTATTTCTTTTAAGCAGTGAATAATATTTCATTGTCTGAATGTACTACAATTTATTTATCCACCACATTATTGATGGATACCAAAACTTATTTCTAAGTTTTTGGCAGTTATTAATAAAATTGTTATAAACATTGGAGTGCAGGAATTTCTGTAGACATAAGTTTTCAACTCATTTGGATAAATGCTAAAAAGTAAGATATATGGATCATTTGGTAAAACTAGGTTTGGTTTTGAATAAAACTACCAATCCATGATCCAAAGTGGCTGCAACATTCTGCATACCCACAGCAATGATAGCCCATGTTGTTCTGTATCCTCATCAACAACTGGAGTTACTCTTCAGGAATATGGCCATTCTAATAGGAATATACTGATATGTATATCTCGTTGTTATTTTAATTTGTGTATCCTTAATGTCATGATGCATAGGAAATTTCATTTTCAGTTTTGAAGTACAGCTTTGTTTAATATAAAATTTGCTTTTAATAGTTATTTTCTTTCGCAACTTGAAAAATATGGTGCAATATTCTCTGATCTCCATTTTTTTTTTCAGCAAGAAATCCTCTGTCATTCTAATTTCTCTTTAAATATAGGTGATCTATTTTTTCTTTGGATGCTCTCAGAATTTTCTTTTGGTCTTTAGTCTGACCAGTTGAATTATGATTTGTCTTGACATACGTTTATTTGGGTTTATCCTATTTACGAATTTTTTATTTTCTTGAATCTTTCACCAAATTTGAGTACGTTTCAGTCACTCTTTCTGATATTCTTTCATTCCCACTCTCTCCTCGCTTTTTGGAACTGAATGATATAAATGTCAAATATATTCTTAATGTTTCATGGGTCTCTGAGTATCTATGCAAAGTTTAATCCAGCCTATTTTTCTCTGAGTTATTTACATTGGGAGGATCCTATTGTTTTGTCTTTACATTCACTAATTATAGCCTCTGTGAATTCCATTTTACTCTCCTTCTAACTAGGTTTGTTTTATTTTTATTTTTCAGTTATGTAATTTCCATTTGTGTATTTTTATATAACTTTTAAAATTGTATAGCTTCACTCATTTCTTTTTTTAGGAACAATAAAGCATTTATTGAAGTTACAATAACATATCAAAATTGTCCATCCTACTTTTGAAAGCTCTTAACTAAAGGCACAAGAGTGAAAACAGTAGTGGTTCTGCAATGCAGGCAAACAGAATTTATAGTTTATTTCTGTGATGACCTCTTTAAAATCAATGTCTACTAATCCCAACATTGAATTCATGTTTCTGATTATCCACTGATTATCTCCGCTGATTATCTTTTCTTATTCAAGTTACGGTTTTCTTATTTATTAGTTTGAAGGTTAATATTTTATTTCATCGTGTACATTTTGTCTACTGTGTTAAAAGATTCTGGAACTAACTCATATTTTTAATATTAGAAGGTGGTAACCTTGTTCATATCTGGCACATAGGTCTTGTATACCTTGTGGGCAGCAGTTTCAAAGGCCATTTCATTTCTAGAGCCTTTACACTGCTGTTTTTTTCTGCTTAGCTTAACTAGAGTCACTTGAACTTTATTACTTCAGAAAGACCGAAGGCTAGAATATTCAATCACACAAAACACTCCTTCAAAATATTAAATGTGTGACTCATACATCCCCTGGTCCACCTTAGTGGAAGACAAATAAAGAAATGAGATTTTTAGGACAAGAGTTTCTTGTCTAATGGATTGAATCCATGTGACATATAAGGCAGCCCCACCAAGTTCTTAGGAAGTTATACTACCATAACTACTATCAGCATGGGCTAAAAGGGATAGACAATGAAATGGTCTAATGAAATAAGACCATCAGATTCCCCAAATTTTGCAGGCAGGGAAAAAACAATAAACCCACTCGATTTTGAACATGTGCTACATAAAATTTTAACCCTGTGCTTTATTTTAAAAAGGGGAGAATAACACCAAAGATGAAGCTTCATGGCCAGATGGCAGGGTCATAAGCCCAGGGCAAAGTCCAAAACTGAGAGTATCCTTCTAGTCCTGGAATGCTAATGGAGTTGATGTGGCTGGACATTGAAGTTGAAGTTACTTGAGACCAATAATACCTTTCTTCCTCCCATGTTCTCCCTTTTTCAATGGGATTGTCTATAACTGTTATCCTATACCTGTACTCCACTGTAATTTATTTCATGCATTTCAAAGTTTTATGTATGGAGACGAAGTGTATTTCAGGACAGATTAAACTCACAGTCTTCCCTTTAGCTTATTTAGATAAAGAGTTGGAACTTCTGAGATGATGAGATTTAGATTTGAATTTTTTTTTTTACTTTGAGTTGATAATGTATAAGTTGAGGCTGTTGAGAAATTTGAATGAAGGGAATACATTTTGCATGAGGAATAGAAGTGAATCTTTGGGGATCAATTATTGACTGCCATAGGCAAAGTAAGGAGTTCTCAATGATGTCCAGAAAATCCACAACCTGTGACTATTTTACTGTTAATGGCAAAAGGAGAATTCTGATGTGATTTAATTAAGGAATTTAAGCCAGGTGTGGTTGCACACACCTGTAATCCCAGTACTTGAGGGGCTAAGACAGGAGGAGCAACAAGGTGTAGGCCAGCCTCAGCAACTGAGTAAGACCCTCAGCAATTTATCAAGATCCTGTTTCAAAATAAAAAGGGTTGGGGGTATAACTCAGAGGTAGTATGCTCCTAGGTTCAATTCCCACTACCAAAAAAAAAAAAATCCATTTGTGCGTCTGACCTCCATAAATTTGTGCTGTTGTTAGCCACTAAATTGGTGGGTATTTGTTACAAAAGCAATAGGAAACTAATATACTACTCTACATCTTTTGCATATCCATATACATTTTAGAATCAGCTTGCATATTTCCTTAAAATAGCTTGCCAGAGATATTTTAGGGGTTCAATTGATTCTATGTATCAATATAAGGATGAGGGTTGTTGGTATAACTAATATTTGTTTATAGATGTCATGCTATTTAAAATGTTCTGTTCATTTTTTCTGTCATTTTGATAAGCTATGATTTTCAAGGACTTTGTCCATTTCATATAATATGTCAAACCTATTGACACAGAGTTGCTTATTATACCCTCTTTTTATCCTTTTAATGCCACTTTACTGATGCCTGATTTTTATTCATGTTGCCAATAATTTGTGGTTGCTCACTATTCTTCTGTATTAGTCTTGCTAGGTATTTATTAACTTCAAAATACTGAGTATGTCAATCCATGAACATTCTATATGTATGTATGTATATACATATGTGTGTGTATACATACATATACACATATATGAAGATCTTTTCAATTTCTTGTTAAAAAACTTTCCCATTTTCAGCGCTGAGGTCTTGCTCTGTTGGTGAACAGTTCTCCACGGGTCTCAGTTTCTGTATATCCGCCAACAGAAACACTATCTTCATCCTGAACAACCTTTTCAAGAACGTTTGTATAGTAAAAAGCTTTGAAAGTTTGAAATAATGTGTTCATCTATAAACAATGTGTTTACTTTAAAATATAATAAAGATAAATTTTTTCTTTGGTACAAAGTTCAGGCAGGCTTTATCGTCCATTATGAAAAAGTTACAGATTCCTCGTTCTTGGGGTTCTTCTCCTGCAAGTGTTATTTAACCCACTACGTATCATCCTTAAGACCTGAGCTTGGGGAACTTGTTCTAATGTGGATACTCTGACTGCTGCTGCTGCTGCTGCTGTAATAAAATTCCTTGTCTCTAATTTTATAGTTTCATACCATCTCATAGAATTCACAAAAATATGGTGGACTAACTTATTAGCTTGCAAATATTGTAAAATCTGAGCCACTTCTTGGTTTAAGCATATATGCACATATTTTATTTATTTCATTTTAATGCCATAATGAGTTTCTTTCATTTTATTTTCAAATGTGTGTTGCCAGTATTAAGAAATACTATTTTGTATATTAACTTTGTGTTGTGCAACCTTGAAACAGGGTCTCACTAAGTTGCTGAGGCTGGCCTCAGGCCTGCAATCCTCCTTTCTCAGCCTTCCAAGTACTGGGAGTCCAGACGTGCACCACTGACCCTGCATCTGACTTCAATTTCTTTAGTTATTGGGTATTCTGATTGCTTATCTCCATTTATTTCATTTGGCTTTTCAATAGATTTGTCCTTCCTCATTATGTCATTCCTTGGGAAGAACTGTTAATAATATCTTTTCTTTCTTTTTTAATGTCTGTAGATTCTTTTTTTTTTTTCGCGGTACCGGGGATTGAACCCAGGGACGTTCTACCTCGGAACTACACCCCCGGCCTGGCTCTATTTTTTATCCTTTATTTTGAAACCGGTCTCACAAAGTTGCGAAGGGCCTCATTAATTAGCTGAGGCTGGCAGCAAACCCAGATCCTCCGGTCTCAGCCTCCCAAGTACTGGGACTACAATTTTTGCTTCCTTTGTCATTTATGACATAGAGGCACGTGTTCTCTCTTTTTCTCCTGATCAGTTTTACTATGAGTTATCAATTTTTAAGGGTTCTTTCAAAGAGAGAACATTTTTATTGTTGATTTTCCTTATCTTTTGCCTGCTTTCTCTATTACTGATTTACTCTATCATATCTATAATTTGCACTTTTTACTTAGCATAAGCTTAACATGTTCTTCTCTGAGGATTGTAATTTAGTTAAAAATTAGTGGAAACATAGCTGACTTTTGCTTCTTAGATATTTGAAGATGTATTTAATCCTCTCCCCGCCTAATATTAGGTTCTTCAGATCTCACAGATCTCATAATTGTGAGTCTACTAAACCCAGCGCATCATATATATCAAGACCAGTCACTTAAAAAGCAACAAGCACCTTCACTTACCATGCATCTCAGATTAAGAATACCTGCTACACAGTATATAGTACGAAAGATGGAATGTGAAATCGGTAAATGAACATGAGTTTGACGAATGAAAGAAATGCCGTAATTGGAGCTGTATTCTTTTTAATCAACTTTGAACTTACTGTTGCTATAGTGATAAGAAGTGGGTAGGCAACAATGAGGCAGCGAAGGGTTAAATTGCCTTGGCAGGATTTAGTAATTATAGATATTGATTACTTTAAAACATCATTGAGCTGACGGGATAAGAAAAGCCCACTTGTCTCACTGTTTGGTCCTTTTATTTCTCACAAGATGGATGAGTTAATAAACAGGGAGCAAGCACTCCCATAAATTCAGCATCTGTAATATTTGTCACCTTCGGAATTACTTGGATGAGAGGAGCATCCTTTATGTGAATTCACAGGAGAGGACTAGCAGTCTTCCCTTAGAATCTGTATTCCCCACTGTGATTAATGTTATGTTGATGTTTAAAGAGGCCGTGTCATTAGGGGAAAATGAGATGAGAAAGAACCATGTTTTCAGTACAGTACCTCCTAGACATGCTAAGTGTCTGCGTACAGGTTATGGTTTTGCTCAGTGGCCTGGCTTTGTTGCTTCTGTCTAGCAGCCCAATTTAAAGAGTAAGGAGTTAACTGCATATGCCACACATAGACAAAATTTATTGAAATAGGAATCCCAACTAATTGTCTATATGTCAGAAAGTGTGTCAGAAAGTACAATTTTGGGTATTTTTAATGGTAACCACAAGGTCATCTAGATAAAACTCCTCACTTTAAAAAGGGAGACACTGTGACTTGGAGGGGAGAAATGAGTTTCAGGACCAGAAGAATATTCAACAGTAGAGCTTCCCAATGACTCCATCCAAGGCTTCCTTCGCAAATCACAAGGGAAATATCCAGACACTGGATAACTTATTTTTCTTATTTATTTTATTAAAAATATTATAATTATAAATGTGTACACTTTAACCTGTGATGAAGTACTTTTTTTGTAAGGAGGTAAATGTTCAATCTTTTTCACATTTAGAATTAAAAGTTGTCATATGTAGATATAGATAATAACGAGGGGTGATTTTCTAAATTATGAGCAGAATCAAGGCAAGTCTTGATGTCAAATTTTTAAAAGTTATTATTATTCAATCAGCATGAGTTACTTTTTTTAACAAAGGAAGAATCAGGATTCCAAACCTACGATTATGCCTTTCGTAAGGTGGTAAAGCAAATAGAGCTAAATATTTGTTCTGCACTATTTGACCTATTGTTGACTTCTTCCTATTCAATGGATGCATGTCTGGATTCTCCTTTCCAAACCAGATGAGCATGAAACCAAATTTCTGACCCCACTGAATATGTTTAGTTGTCTTATTCAACTTGTCATCGGTAGATTCTATTCAAGAATTAGTAACTGCAGTGATAAATGTAAATCATTGTTAACAGAATGAAGTGTTTAGGATAGTGGATATGTGAAATGGCAGGAAGCTAATGCAATCTGTATCTCATTGTTTTGTAATTTGATGTCTTATTATCTCTTTTTAATGAGAAACCCAGAGGGTAAACCTGTTTACATTGGTATCTATATAATTCTAATTCAACTGGTCAATATTTTTCACAAAATAATCCAATTTGAGTTATTAAAATGTCTCATAAAATGTAAGTACAACTCAACACTTTATTTAAAGGTAAATATTGCCCACCCCCAGCACATATTTCTGTCTCAGTTTAGTTTGTTTGAGACTAGAAATGTGCAGTGGGGAGATGAAGGGCATGATCCGCATCATCTGTCCAACAATGCTGCCCACATCCCTTCTTCCAGTTGCTGCTTCAAAGAGGAGATGCAGAGGAAAGAGGATGCAGAAAGAG
Organism: Glis glis; assembly: GCA_004027185.1. Classification (NCBI taxonomy): domain Eukaryota; kingdom Metazoa; phylum Chordata; class Mammalia; order Rodentia; family Gliridae; genus Glis; species Glis glis. The sequence continues at coordinate 10,575 of PVJS01027227.1, read as the reverse complement.
GCAGGGAATCTCTTTCCTAAGCAGCCAAGGAAGTATGGGGTTAGGTTCTTGCTTAAAGTGAGCTTTTCCTTTCCTCTGATTACATTTGTTCAGAAGAAAGAAGACTAAAGACAAAACATCTAATTTAAGATGTTGAAAAAAACATTGCAATCTAAACTGAGACAGGAAATATTCATAAGAATAAATGACAAAAATGATTCATTGTTGATAAGCAGATAGAAGTATGCCTCTTAGGAATCTGGCTTGGGTGACTGAGTGGCATCTGGTAGTATACTTTGTGTCTTACAAAGAAAAAAATCCTGGATAATAAGCTATTTTCTAAGAAATATTACCTTTTCTGGCGATTCTGAATGCCACAATAATAACCATAATATGTGCTTGAAATCTCCCTAGGCAACATATGCATCTATGAAAGTATTTGGGGGGGTGAAGAAGTGTTTGTTTCACTATATATGAAAGAAAAAACAGTTATTTAATGAAACGAATGGGCTTACATTAAAGAAGGAGAACTAGAAAGAGTAGCTCTACTAGTACTAGTTGAGTCAGTAAAGGACTTCTGTATGTGTAAACCTTGAACTATTTACTCTTTTCCTGAGGAATCTGTTCTAGGGACTTTCTTTCACTTCACACTGACATTGAGTTGAAAAGAAAAAAGGCAGAAGACAATGGGAGGGATGTTGCTTATTCCTGGCTCCTTCACAGGAGAAGGAAAACGTCTATATTGAGTTCAAATGGACATTCATTCCCCATTAGCTGCCTAATCACTACATGATTATAGTGATGTAAACACCCTCTCTATGGTGTTTACTAATTTAATAATTAGCTCTGTAACCAGTTCTAGCTCCTACTTGTGCAGGCCATAATAAAAGAATTGAGTTCACTTTATGTTGACTGAAGAACTGCATTTGACCAATGGCTAGAAATTACAGATAGACATATTTGTGCTCAACATAAAAAAGATTTTTAACTATCTAACTAGAGAAGATTATGAATGAAAAGAGCTGTCTTGAAACAAATCTGTTTCTGTTCAGGCATGTGATTCATTGGATACTTGACAAACACTTGGGGAATTTTATTTATTTATTTATTTATTTATTTATTTATTTATTTATTTTTTGCGGTACCAGGGATTGAACCCAGGGTTGTTCTACCTCCGCGCTACACCCCCGGCCCTATTTTTTATACTTTATTTTGAAACCAGGTATCACAAAGTTGCGGAGGGCCTCACTAAGTAGAGAGAGAGAGGGAGAGAGAGAGAGAGAGAGAGAGAGAGAGAGAGAGAGGGAGAGAGAGAGAGAAAGAGAGAGAGACACAGAGAGAGAGAGAGCTGAGGCTGGCTGCGAACCCGGATCCTCCGGTCTCCGCCTCCCAAAGTACTGGGATTACAAGCGTGCACCACCACGCCCGGCTGGGGCATTTTATTAAAAAATGTCTTTAACACCATCTTTGTGCAAAATCTCGACTTTTCATCTATTATCATTTATTTCTGCTATTAAATTAACTTTAAAAAAATCCACTTTAATTGTAATTGCTTTTTTATTGTTGTTGTTAAAAAGCTTGACCTCAACCTAAGATATCATATCTATGAACTTCAGGAATTGGTATGCCAGTAATAGTTTTTTTTTTTTATGGTACTGGGGATGGAATCCAGGGACATTCTACCTCTAAGCTATACCCCCAGCCCTATTTTATTTTTTATTTTGAAACAAAGTCTTCTTATGTTGCTGAGGGTCTTGCTAAGTTGCTAAGGCTGGTCTCCAACATGTGACCTACCTTCTCAGCCTCCCAAGTACTGGGATTACTGGCATTCACTACCACGCCCAGTTAACAGTTTATTTTTCTATTACACATTAAAATAAATTGATAGCTATTAAAATTTCAAATATCAATTTGTGTACCTCTGCTCATACACCAACCTGAGGAACAGTATTCTACGTAAGAAACATGACCATTTAGCTTCCTTCCAACCACAAAATGTCATAGTTTCCTAGATTTTTGCATTATATATGCGTTTTTATTTGTGCATTTTATGTATTCACACTTTCATATTTATGAGCATAATTATGTATGGCATATGTGATATTGGTGATTAATTTTTAGGTCTGAGCACGGTTGCCACTGCAACAGTGGTTGGCAATAAAAATATATCTATTTCCTCTCATATAAACTGGTATAAAACTGCTTGGCAGCACTTCACTGCTTTATAAATTAAGCCCAATGGGCATTTCTGCTTTAAGCAATGTCTTCATGCAGTAAGATATATTGTAGACCAAGTTTGTTAACCTTTAAGAAAATAAACTTACCCACCAATGGTTTCATGAGCTATTGCATGGCTTATTGAACCTTCGAAGAGACGAGACTGACTGCCTCTCACCTTTCCAACCCTCTCAAACCCCTTTCTCACTTCTACTTAATGTTACAGATAAGCTGGTTCTCTCTGAGTGGTTCTCCATCTCCACACTCTCTCTTATTCTCATATGTCTTTCCATTCGTCGGGCAACAGATTCCTCTTTTCTGCACAATTTCCACTCATTCCACAGTGTTACCTCTCAGGGCACATCTGAGGCGATCTTTTCTACATTTTTTTTTTTTTTTTGCGGTACCAGGGATTGAACGCAGGGGTGTTCTACCTCCGCGCTACGCCCCCAGCCCTATTTTTTTATACTTTATTTTGAAACCAGGTCTCATGAAGTTGCGGAGGGCCTCACTAAGTAAAGAGAGCGAGAAAGAGTGAGAGCGAGAGAGAGCGAGAGAGAGAGAGCTAGAGAGCTGAGGCTGGCCGCGAACCCGGATCCTCCGGTCTCCGCCTCCCAAAGTACTGGGATTACAAACATGCGTCACCACACCCGGTGCTTGAGGCTATCTTTTCTAAACCTTCCAGTTAGGACAGATGTCTTTGCTAAATATTAACAAATCTTGCTCTACCTTCCCTTTTGTAACATGTAACACAAGTGGAATTACTTATTCAGTATCTCACTGTGTCCCTGAACATTGCATTGACATTATTTTGCCTTACAGTTTTATGAACTTAAACATATGTATGAATTTGTATACCATCATCATACTTAAGATACTAAAAATGTTTTAAGTCCAAAGAACTTCCTATTACTGCTTTATAATCACATCCCATCAAGCCCCTAACTGGTGATAACTATCAGTTGTTACCAACTACTTCACCACCATGATTTTGTCTATTTGAGAAGACTACCTAAATGGAATCATATAGTATAAAAACGTTGGAGGCTGACTTATTTCACGCAGAACAATGCCTTTCAGATTCATCCATGGTCTTGCATATATAAATAGTTCATTTTGCTTTTAAGTCTCACAGGAATTGTATACTGTTATGGATCTTTTGTCACACTGTCACACAAATTAGTGTCAGTGCCCTAAAAGAAACCAAACCCTATGCTTCACCCCATATTTCTGGAAACCACTGATTTCCTTACCTTCACCACAGTTTTGCCTTTTCCAGAATGCCATATCAATGGAATTGTGTAGTGTATAGTATTTCAGGTTAGCCTCTTACTCAGCAATACATACTTAATATTTATTTATGACTGTGCTTAGCTGTATAACTCATTCTTTATATTGCTAAATAGTATTCCATTATATAAATGCACCATGCTTTCATTATCCATGAAGCTACTTGTGAGGAATAAAGACATGCTTTTCTATGGAAGTAGCAAATTACATAGAAGTGTACTCCTTTCCATTTTGTAACTGTAGCTTAGACATTCACTTTGTAACTGTTCACGTGTCTGCATGCTTTACTCCCTGAATCATCCTGAGTGTCAGCCATCTTAGCTCATATGACCTTCAGTTGACCTGAGTCTTCCAGAATGTCAGCCATCTTAGCTCATATAACTTATGGTTGACCTGAGTCTTCCATCTTAGCTCATGTAAATTTTAGTTGACCAGGAATCTTCCAGAATGTTAAACTTTGTTTCAAACTTACTATCTCAGAAAGTAGCCAATCACGCAGAGTTGTGAACCCAAATCCTCACCAATCAGGGCAAGGGGCCGAATCACTTCAGGGATAAAAACTGAGTGGACTGCCCGCTCCATGTGCTTGTTGACCAGATTTTTTGTCAGTTGCACACCCTTCTGCAGAAGTAAATTGCCTTGCCAAATTACTTTCTATTTCATGGGTTTTTATTTGCAGCTTCCCTAGAATCTGTTTCTAACACTACTGAAGGATATCTTGTTCCTTCAAGTTTGGGAAATTATGAATAAAATTTCTATAATGGCTTACATTTTATGTGTATGTTATGTGACAATATATCAACTAAGTGCTTATAAGAGCACAACTGCTAGACCATTTATAAGTCTATCATTAGCCAGACAAGGAATAATACCAAGTTGTCTTTTAAAATGGCTATATTTTTTTATTTGTACCAGCAATGAATGAGAGTTCCCACTGTTCCACATCTTTACTAGGTTTTGATTTTGTCAGATATTTTTGGGGGGGGAGGTTTGAAAAGTTTAGTGATTCTAATAGGTGCATAGTCATATCTCATTGTTACATTTCCCTTATGACACAAATGAGCAAATATTTTAACAATATTTTGTCATTTTTATTTCCTAGTTTTAAAAATTTTGATGGTCTTCAATGTGTCATTTTTTAAAAGAAAAGTATGTTAGGCATTATTTCTAATAATTATCTGTGTAAATCAGGTCATAAGATGTTCTCCTAAATCTTGTATAGTTTTATGTTTTAAATTTTGATATGTAATATGAAGATCAACATTTTTTCCATAAAAGGAATGATACTAAATGTTTTGAACTTTTAAAACAACATAGTATTTTTTGAATATATTAGTATTTCTTTTCATTTTAAAACCATTACACTTTACACATTTAAAAAAGTGTGAAAATATTTTGAAGGTATTCCTGATGACCACACAAAAACATGATTGACATTGGATCTGGCCTGTGGTCCATAGTTTGTCAGTCCCTTTCTCTAATCCATTGTCAGCTTTTTGTTTGTTTGTTTGTTTGTTTTTGGTTGTTTTGTATATTGTTATATTTCTTTTGCATAAAGTTATCCAATTTTCCCAGAGCCATTTATCTAAAAGATTATCCTTTCTTTATCAATTTTTCTTTGTATTTTATTAAAAATATAACAGCTATATTTGTGTATATGTGTTTTAAGTATTTTTTGGAATCTTTATTTTGTTCCATCAGTCCATATCTCTACCCCCTTTCCAATCCTATAATCTCTTGATTTTGGTAGCTTTATAGTAGAGTTCAGTATTGGATAGTGAAATTTCTTAAAGTTCACTGTTAGTTTCTGAGCTTGTTTGTCTATTATAACTCTTTTGTCTTTACATACAACTAGGAATCAGCTTGTCTGTGTTTACAAAAATCCTTTAGAGATTTTAATAGGAATGGCATTAAACCCATAGATCAATTTTTAAGGCATTGATATTGTTGCTATGTTGAATCTTTTAAGCCATGAGGTAGTGTATGTCTTTATTTATTCAGATCTTCTATGATTTAATTCACTGGTGTTTTGTAGTTTTGAGGATAAAGATTATGTACATGCTTTATCATATCTATAACCTAAGCATTTCATATTTAAAGCCTATTATAAATGATGTTGGTGTTTACATTCAATTTCCAAATGTACATTGCAAGCATATAGAAATTTACACACATGATTTCATGTGTGTTAAATTAGTAATCTGCAACTTTGCTTACACCTATTAGTCTTAAAAGTTTTATTTTTGTACATTTGTTTTAGATTATTTGGTATTTTCTACATAGAAAAGTATTCTGCCTTTGAATATGACTAGTGTTCATTCTTTCTCCTGTTCAGTCAGTAAGTCTTTTATTCCTTTCCCCCCACCCCCTGATTGGACTGGCTAGCATGTCCATTATTGAATAGGATTGCTTAGATTGGACTTCTTCGTTTCTTGCCAATGTTAGGATTAAAGTGTTGAATTTTTGCCCTGAAGGGTGACAGTAGCTGTAGGTATTTTTTCCAAGATGCCTTCTGTTAGTTTAAGGACTTTCCTTCTAGTCTTAGTTTTTATTGTGAATGGATATTGAATTTTGTCAAGTGCATTTTCTGCATCAATTGATATCATCATGTCTTTTTAATTCTTCATCTCTTGATATGGTGGATTACATTGATTTTTGAATTGAACTAGACTTGAATTCTTGAGATTAATCTTACATGACTGTAATATTCTTTTTATGCACTTTTAAATTCAACTTGCTAATATTTTGTTGACAATATTTTTAGTCTAGGTTCATGAGGAATATTGATTTGTTGTTCTTTCTTTTTGTAATGTTTTTATATGGCAATATTTGCAGGGTGATTGTGGCATCATGAAATGAGTTGGAAAGTGGTGCCTCTTCTATTCCAGTGGAAGAAATTTTATAATGAGCGTGTCATTTCCTTGTTAGCTATTTTGTATAATTTGTCAGTGAATATTTCCTTCAACAAAGGTGTGAATCCAGGGACATTGCACCTTTGAGCTATACCCCCCCCAGGCCTATTTTATTTTTATTTTATTTTATTTATTTTATTTTGGGGGGTACTGGGGATTGAACCCAGGGGTGTTCTACCTCCGCACTACACCCCCGGCCCTATTTTTTTATACTTTATTTTGAAACCGGATCTCACGAAGTCACGGAGGGCCTCACTAGGTAGAGAGAGAGAGACAGAGAGAGAGAGAGAGAGAGAGAGAGAGAGCTGAGGCTGGCCGCGAACCCGGATCCTCCAATCTTCACCTCCCAAAGTACTGGGATTACAAGTGTGCACCACCACACCTGGCTTTATTTTTTATTTTAAAACAGGGTCTCAGCAAGGTGAGGATCACAGGTTCAAGGGCAATCTCAGAAATTTAGTTAGACTGTTTCAAAATAAAAATAAAATTTGGCTGGGGTATAGCTCAACAGTAGAATGCCCTTGGGTTCAATCCCCAGTATTAAAAGAAAAAAAAAAACTTGCAATTCTCTTGTCTCAGCCTCCCAAGTACTTGAATTACAGGTGGGATCCTGCTTTTTATTTATTTATTTGATTTGGTACTGGGAATTGAATCCAGGAATGGTCTACCTCTGAGCAATACCCATCCCTTTTTATTTCTGTTTTGAAACAGGGTCTCACTAAGTTACTGAGAGTCTCACTATAGTTGCTGAGGCTGGGCACAAACCTGCAATCCTCTTGTCTCAGCCTCCCAAGTACTGGAATTACAGGCGTGCACCATCACACCCTGCTATTTTTATAATCATAGTTCGATCCCTTTCATTACCTCTTGTTTGAATTCTGGAGAACCCATAACTGGTATTCCTACATTTAATCTTTTTAAGTCCATCTTCCATGAGGAAATATTCAAAGGCACATTTTATACTGAGACACTTGAGAATATTAAAATTTTACAGACTTTGTAATAAGATTGGTTTAGTTTTCAGTTTATTTAATACTACCTCTATGCTTTGTGATATTACCCAAATTTTGAAATTTGAGCTGCATTGTCCTTGCATGAAAATATTTACCAAATATAAGACCATTGAAAATAGTATAAAAGGCCACCCATATCAATATTTTCTGAGTTCCTACTGTAGGACAAACACTAAATGAAAGATATATATAATATATTATAATCACAATTTCCTCATGAAGTGAAAATTACTTGTAAATAAGCAAGCTGAGGAACAGAATAGTTTAGTAACTGATAATGTTCACACAGCTCACAAGTGATGCTCGCACTTTGACTCCTGAGTCCATGTGTTCGCAATCACACTTGTCAATTCTAGATTGAAACAGTGGTGGAGCTAGGATTTGGATCCAAGTTTTCTGTTGTTATTTCTGATTATATACTATTTTTTTCAGAAAGACATATTAAAGTATTAATTTAAAAGATTGCCATAACTAATACACATATGTAACATCGCTAGCTGGCTAGACTTTGTGACAAATTTCTACATGAAACAGTGACTATAGTCTTAATAATTAAGCAAACTTTAGTACATCATGGTGGGCATATATCTACAGGGGAAAATGAAAGAAAGTATCTTTCTTCTTGTAAGTAGTATGGTCACATGTTTGATTATGAAACTTTTGAAAGGCATCACTGACCTCCATCTCATTTTAATACATTACTAAACTTTTCTGCATGAATTAGTTCGATTTAATCACTATTTCAAATACCATTTTGAACTTGCCCAGCTGCATATGTTCATATTATTTTCTTCTTTTTATTTTATTTCCATGTAAAAAATACATAAAATTATGTTGCTAAGAAGAAACAGGGAATTAATTTTAGAACTTAAAGATAGTAATAACTTCCAAATATTAACTTAAATATGTGTTAAGAGCAGAGACCTGAATGGTGGCGGTGACATCGGCTGTGGTGGTGCCATCTTGGCGGAACCACTCCAGTAGTTGCCAGTATTGTAGCTTCCACACACTGCCAACAAAGACACCACTGACCTGTTGTAAATCCAGCACTGCGGAACAGCCGCAACAAGAGTGAGCAGCAATTCGTTCCATGCTGTGCAGAGACACAAACGGCAGTGGCAATAGCAGCTACAGTGGCGCCATCTTGGCGGGACTGCGCCAGTGGCTACTGGGATTGCGGCCTCCATATGCCACCAACAAAGATGCCAGCAACCTGTTGTGAATCCAGTAGCCGCAGATCAACGGCGACGAAAGTGAGCAGCAACTCGCTCCACGCTAGAAAGAGACCTGAACTGCTACATAGGCAGAAGCGGTGGCAGTGCCATCTTGGTCAGACTGCGCCAGTGGATACTGGCATTGTGTGCATTTCTGCAGACCACAAACAAAGAAGCCAGTGACCTGTTGTAAGACCAGCAACTGTAGATCATCAGCGATGAAAGCGAGCAGCAATTTGCTCCACACTCAGCAGAGACCGGAGTGCCCGGAGGCCTGACCAGAACCTGCGGCAGCCCAGCTTAGCCCACCCCCTCTTCTAGAGATTAAGAGCAGCGCTCAACGAGACTCTGAGTCAACAAGCCACCACAGGGGAAGACCACCCAGTGCAGTCAGAAGGACTCGGGTGGCAAGTAATAGACTCACGGGGTCTGAGACGTTGTAGATCATCCCTGTGGAGGTTGGAGTGGAGTCTGCTGTTGGACACAGGAGATGCAGGGATAAGCAGACAGCCCCCAGTGACATTCAGGCAGGACAGACCTACAGCTCACAGGTCACGGCACCCTTGCAGGGTTCCTGATCGCCATAGGACACACAGTTGTGGTACGTAGAAGAAAAATTAGATCAACCCAGCCCTCTCTGTGGAAAATGTGGAATTCCATGTTTGCACAGAGTTGGGTCAAAGAAATCTGTTGCTTCTGTAGGCAAAGAGAAACACAAGCCCATGGTCCTCTGTTGGCAACAGCCGCCATATGTGTAGACAGAGAGAGATATAGGGACATCCCAAGTGGAGAATGTGGAGACCTATACTTGCAGTGAGAGGGGAAATAGTGGCACTGGGTGTCTGCACAGGCAGTGAGAGGCATCAGGCAAAGGTCCCAATCACTGAAGGAGACGAAGAATTGGGCCTGCAAATGGACATTATGCTGAGCAAGTGAGAATAACCATTCAGCAAAGGCTATTCACCTTTAAGACTCACCTAGTAGCAAATATCTACCTCCAGGATAAGATACTATAAAGGGGGGAGAGATTAGACATATGAAACCTACAGAGTGAGAGAGAGCTACACATAGCAACAAAGATATAAACTTAAGAAACTTGAAATAATGAGAAGGAAGATTAGCAAAGAAACAATGAGCTCACACAACTCCACAACAACAGAACCCGCCAACACAGAAGTGGAAAGATTGCCAGAAGGACAATTTAGAAGCTTAATAGTAGAAATGATACAGAATTTCCAAAAAGTCTTCAGAGAGAGTCTGAAAAAATGAAGGATCAAATAAACAAAGAATCTGACACCATGAACAGGAATCAAAAAGAAGCTCTGAAGGAAGTGAAGGATGCAATAATTGAAATGAAGGCATCAACCATGAATCCACTGAGAAAGAAATCCAGAAAACAATCCCATTCACAATAACTTCAAAACCAATCAAATACCTAGGAACAAACTTAACCAAAGAGGTAAAAGACCTCTACAATGAAAACTATAGAACACTGAAGAAAGAAATTGATGAAGATCTTAGAAGATGGAAAGATTTTCCCTGTTCTTGGATAGGCAGAATAAATATTATCAAAATGTCCATCCTGCTAAAAATGATCTATAGAGTCAATGCAATCCCTATCAAAATACCAACATCATTTTTCGCAGAGCTAGAAAAATCAGTCATTAATTTCATATGGTGAAACAAAAGACCCAGAATAGCCAAAGCAATTCTCAGCAATAAGAACCATGCAGGAGGCATCACAATTCCTGACTTCAAATTATACTACAGAGCTATAGTAATAAAATCAGCATGGTATTGGCACAAAAGCAGACACATAGACCAGTGGAATAGAATAGAAGATACAGAAACAAGTCCACAAACTTATAGCCAATTGATTTTTGACAAAGGTGCCAAACACATATGTTGGAGAAAGGACAGTCTTTTCAACAAATGGTGCTGGGAAAACTG